>CABHPQ010136985.1:0-27174 GCA_902168405.1 Peromyscus aztecus
ACACACACACACACACACACACACACACACACACACACGATAAATCAAAATACAGTGGTTCCAGTACCTCTCATGCTCTTAAGATAAACACACAATTCTTTGATATGACCTATAGTAGCACTTATTAATGGGCAAATTACTAAAAGATATTCTTTTTTTTTTTGTGTGTGTGTGTGTGTGACAGGGTTTCTCTGTGTAACAGTCTTAGTTGTCCTGGATCTTGCTCTGTAGACCAGACTGGCCTCGAACTCTTGAGATCTGCCTTCCTCTGCCTCCTGAGTGCTGGGATTAAAGGTGTGTGCCACCACCGCCCAAGTAGAACACATTTCTTAACAAAAAGAAATGAAAAAAGAATTCCCCCACTAGAAAGTGTACTTGTTAGGAGAGTGAGCACAAGCTGTTCCTGAAGCTCCATGGCCTTGCTCTGAGCTCAGGGTCTCCAAGCACCTTAGCTCCTCTCCCACATGCAAAGCCCTCCAGGGCACTCTGCATACATCCTCCTTTCAAGTCTCCATATAAAGAGCCTCCCTAAGTGAAGCCTCTGGGCTGTGGGAAAAGCCTATGGCCTTATCTCTCTCTCTCAGAGAAAGCAAATTGAATGTGTATTGCTGTTTATCTACACATATGTCTATGACTGCATTCCAGCCTGGTACCTGAGGAGGCCAGAAAGCAGCAAAGTCCTCAGACCCCGAGGACTGGAGTTACAGGCAGTTTTTAGCTGCCATGTGGTGTTGGGAACTGAACCCAGTTCCTCTGGCAGAGTGTTTTACTTATTTATTCGAGTTTCATCTGTTTTTTTCACCATTTCACTTTTTTGTTTTTGTTTTTGTTTTTTTGTTTTCTTTTTTCCGAGACAGGGTTTCTCTGTGTAGCTTTGCGCCTTTCCTGGAGCTCACTTGGTAGCCCAGGCTGGCCTTGAACTCACAGAGATCCGCCTGGCTCTGCCTCCCAAGTGCTGGGATTAAAGGCGTGCGCCACCAACGCCTGGCCACCATTTCACTTTTAAAAGCCCTGCCTAATAAATGCTAATAAATTTTTTCAATGAAGTATGATCTTCAGTTACCATACATGATAAAACTTAATTAATGGAGGCTTCAGGACTGTCCTGGATGGTTTTATGTCAACTTGACTCAAGCTAGAGTCATCAGAGGAAGGAGCCTCAATTAAGAAAATGCCTCCATAAGATTGGGTTGTAGGCAAGCCTGTGGGACATTTTCTTAATTAGTGACGGATGTGTGAGAGTCAGCCTGTGGTGGGTGGTGCCATCCGTGGGCAGGTGGTCCTGGGTTCTATAAGAAGGTGAGCTGAGCAAGCCAGTAAGCAGCATCCCTCCATGACCCCTGCATCAGCATCTGCCTCCAGGTTCCTGCCCTGCTTGAGTTCCTGCCCTGACTCCCTCTACTGATGGACTACAATGCCTTTTGTCATGCTGCTTCATCCCAGGTCAGAGGGCACTTGGTGAACACCAGTCACAAACAAGCCCAGGCAGTGTGACTCAGCTGCCTTAGCTCCTCTTTCCTTATGAGGGGAGGATTCTTCAAGATCTAAGATGGTATATGGCATGTTATCGGATTCGAATGTCAGGAATATATTTGATAAACCAACCAGCTAAATGTTAACTAATCAGTCCAAAAACCCACAAGGAAATCCAATTCTCCTCCATTATTACTCTGATATTCAAAGATATGTTGTGTGTGCTTGGTGATATCTGAAATCCGACTGCCTCCTATACGAAGTATTAGCCTATTCAGGAGCACACAGGTCTTACCTCCATGATTTTGAGGCTTTACTTCTGTTAATGGAAAACAAGAGCGTTCTCTAGTCTTTCAGTACTTACAAGTGAAGGTACTGTGAATATCTGAACCGAGAGGTCTGCGACTGAAAACTCTCTGTCGTGGTCATCTGTCACATAATCACTCTGCAAACGCTCATAGTTCTATTAAGAAGGCAAAAAAAGGCAAGGAGTGCCGGCTATGAGTTAGAAAGAAGAGGCAGACACTACTCACCAGAGTAGGGGCGGTGAAGAACTGGACAGACAGAGCAGTCACCGACACTGCTCGCTCGTGATCATCCTCCATAAAATCTCTCTGCAACTGCTGGTAATTCTAAACAACAAGGGGGAAATTCCTCTAGTCCAGTGACCAATGGTTAAGGGTTAGACTGAAGTCAGTGCTGGAGATGGCGGCGGCCACAGGAAGGCACCGCCAGGACATCGGAGACTCGAAGGATCCCTAGCAATTAGGTGCTGTGTCAATACCAATTCGCTGCAGAAAGGTGCTGTGCTAATGGGTTCTTCTGGAGCCCAGGCAGACCTCCTAAGACCCTAAGGTGCCACTGTACACTGAGGGAGGGGGTGGGGGACACAGCAACGTCTGTCTCCAAACCAGCCTTTCATTGCCTCGGAACACACATGAGAATCATGTGACTCCTGCGAGGATGCCAACAATTAGATTTGGGACGAGGACACAAACATGGATGTTCTGAAAGAGCTCTTCAGATGACTACCATGTGCGTCCTCGGTTAAGAGCTCCTACTTGGAAGCATACATAACGTAAATACTTAGTGTCCTCATGCTGCTGAAAGCAGCACTTCAGCCAGCTCTGTCAGCCATCTGGAAGTCACCATTCCCAAACCATGCCAACCGAGGCACGCTGCCTCTGTGAATTTTAATAGGACTAAACCTGTCTATAATGGCATGGGTTAAGTTGTCATCATTTCAAATCCCAGCCATTGCGGATTTATGTTGCTACCCACTCCCCCCGGCCCCCCTCTTTTTTTGGCTTGTCGGGACAGGGTTTCTCTGTGTAGCCTTAACTGTCCTAGAACTTGCTCTGTAGACCAGGCTGGGCTCAAACTCATAGAGATCCACCCGCCTGCCTCTGCCTCTCGAGTGCTGGGATTAAAGGTGTTCGCCACCACCACCCAGCAATCACTACATATTTATGTATTATGGGGGTGGAGGCAGGTAGTCTTGTTACACCTTTATTGGTAAAAGGTAAAAAGATTCTGAAGTTTCTTAGACTTTCAAATGGATAACCTCACATCTCACTGTTAAATACTATTATTTTTTGAGCCCAAAATAGTATACTTATTCCTTAAATAACTTACTTATCATCAAAACTGAAAAAAAATTCTACTTACTTTTGCAAATCGAACAGCAAAGAGCTTCTTGTACTTCAGATCCATGAGCAGGCTGCTCATGAACAACTGATGATACACACTCCTAGCGCCTTCAGGAAAGAGCAGAGTGTGAGACAAGCCAGAATTCCATTTCTATAGCTTCATGAGACTCAAACCACCAGAACAAAACTCTCTATACTTTGTTCAGAACAAAACATTTGTAATTAATCCCTTTATTTTTAAAAGGATTTTCATTTTAATTATCCATGTGTGTGTGTTTGTCCAGGTGACCATGGAGGCCAGAAGTGCCAGATCCCTGTGGCACTGGAGTTACAGGTGGTCGCCAGCCATCTGATGTGTATGCTGGGAACAGAACTTGGGTCCTCTGCTAGAGCAGTGTGCCCTCTTAACCACTGAGCTGTCTCTCCCATGCTGCTATGCTCTTAAAAAGAAAATGTGTGTAAATTAATCCTCCCGCTCTGTTCTTTCAAAACAGGGCCTTGTTATCTAGCGTGTGCTAGCCTGTAGCCTGGACAGGTGCTGAACTCTCAATCTTCCTGCCTTGGTCTCCTGAGTATTGGGAACACAGGCATATGCTGTCCTGCCCAATTCTAAATGTGATACTGCACTAAAATGTAAAGGCTGTTTAACCTAGGTCATAGGCCTCCCCTACGAACTTTTTATTCAAAAAGTAAGGTTACAGGGCTAAAGTTTGTGTGTATTTGCCAGGGACTAAATCTAGCACTATAATTATAATTCTAAAAAGCGGAACTATATTTATTAACATTTCCAAATTAAAACCCACCCAACTTTGACAGCCCACCCTTTAGAAGCAAGAAGCGAGTCACCTTTCCATAATTTGGAATCATTAAGCATCAGTCTGTCCACCAGAGAGGAGTTTTCACCATCTGGCCCTTCTTGTAATCCGACCTGACACAAAATCCGGCG
Source organism: Peromyscus aztecus (assembly GCA_902168405.1). Classification (NCBI taxonomy): domain Eukaryota; kingdom Metazoa; phylum Chordata; class Mammalia; order Rodentia; family Cricetidae; genus Peromyscus; species Peromyscus aztecus. The sequence goes on from CABHPQ010136985.1 coordinate 4,069, forward strand.
GAGGCCATCTTTAAACAGAAGGAAGAGTGGTCACGCGACGGAAAGGCAAGCTTCGAGTACAACGGGGTGACACTTCAGTGTGGGCTCCCGTCAGAGCGACCCACGTCTCAGTGAAGGTCACACTGGGCAAGGGGCTGATGGACTATTTTATTTTTACAAAAAGGAGAAAAAACTAAGAAATCTCAAATCACGACACTAATTGCAAGATGTCAAAGTTAATGTCTGTCAGAAAGGCACTAGCCTTTCATGCCCTAATGAATTTAATTAGAGAGAAGACTCCCCAATCTGCCGATGTAATGTTGTCCTCTAGGAATTTATGCTAAGGGAGGCAGGTGTGGTGAAACCAGTCATAAACACGACCATGTGTAGTAAGGCAGCTATAGCGCAAAGCTGCTCAAAGAACAACGTGTAAGGTTTATCAGTAGGGGTTATTAGTGCTACAGAATACATTTCTCATCAAACTGAAATCCACTACAGCTCTGAGAGGCCTGGAAGACAGACTCTCACATCTTCTAAATGTCACGCTCTAGACAAGCTCTCCCAGCATACATGCATACGGTGTATCCTTGTCTGTACTTTTTTCTTCCCCGAGACAGGGTCTCTCTGTGTAACAGTCATGGCTACCCTAGAACTCACTTTGTAGACCAGGCTAGCCTCGAACTCATAGAGATCCGCCTGCCTCTGCCACTCGAGTGCTGGGATTAAAGGTGTGTGCCACCACTGCTCAGCCACCTCATCTGGCCCTGTCTGTATTTTTCATCATCAGTTCACAGTGTGGTGTTTTTCTAACAGCCTTCAAAACAAATGTTAAGGGGTCTTCCTTACAGTAACATTATAATGTCTTGCCTATATATGACAGGCAGCAGAAATCGATCCCTAATTTACCCTTTAGTGCTAGACCCCAACTTGCATTTTTGGCTTTGGACAAGAGATTCATAATTATGGTATATTACAAATTGTCTTCTTTGTAAGCTGAGAAAAGAAAAACCTAAAACTAGCAAACATAAATTGGTATGTTCCAATGTACACATTTACAGATATGCACAGTACTGGTCTTATACAAAAGCTGTAGGAGGCCAAACATTTAAATTACTTAAATGAATTTTATTTAAATTGTATTAATATTAACATTTAATTATGGCAGCATTTTGCAGCTTTGTTTGTGAAGGGTTCCACAGCTGCGTCATTGGAAACAGTTCCGTTATCAAGTTATTTAGATACAGTCTTGACATACTAAACCTACCTGAATATCCAATAACACTTCCCAGCCAAGACAGAGCTTTCAAACCAAAATTCTGATGAGCAGCTACTGACGAGTGCATAACTTGAACTTTGAGCGGCTTGGTCTGTCTGCTGGTGTTCCTCTTAAAGGCAACAAGGAGGAGAAAAGACTAACTTAAAACAGCTGTTTGAGAGGCGGAAGACGCTAACATTCTTAATACACCCACGACATCCACACGACTTTCATGTGTCCGTGAGAAAGCGCTACTCTGTTTAACACAGTGACTCAGGTTATTTTCTAGACAGAATCTAAAGATTCAGTGGCAACAGTGAGAGGCCTCCCCTTGTGAGTCACCACTGCTTTGGTCACATATTTGAAAATCTCTAGTGCCAATTACAAATAGCTTCAATTCTCAAGTAAGCCTGCTTTCTGCCTTCAATTTTTTAAAACACATTATTTACTTAAATAATTCAGTTCACTGCACAGATGTGCATTACCAACTTTAAAAAACCATACTAAAATACATACCCACAAAACTCATCATCTTAACTATTTCTAAGGACACAGTTCAGTACCACTGCTCAGTGTTCACACTGTTGTAAAACCAATATTCAAAACTCTTCCTCTTCCTCCTCCTCCTCTTCTTTTCCAGACAGGGTCTTTCTACATAGCCCTGGCTGTCCGGGAACTCACTACGTAGACCACTGAACTCATAGAGAGCCTCTATTTTTCTGGTAGAAGTCATTTCAGCAGGAGTGAGATATCTTGATTTCCCTAGTCAGGGTACAGTCCGTGTCTCCATGTTCTATTGGTTGTTTATCATTGTTAGAGAAATGTCTACTGGAGTCTAGCAATACTTCGTGAACTTATAACTTTCCTTCCTTCTACTTCTTGTCTGAGTCCTTTCGGTACCCTATGTCCACAACCTACCGTTACCATGTATGGCTGTGCATATTTTCTCAGTATGCACACATCACATACTACATCTGTGTCAGAAATGGTTTTTCCAAGTCTGCCACCTGTCTTTGGACTTTAGGTATGGAATATTTTGTTAGGTAAAAATCTGATGTGGCCAAAAGTGTAATTACTTCTCAGTTAGCAATCTTATATAGCTTTGATAGAACTAGAACAATCCAATGTCAAGAGTCACGATCTTCAAACACAACTTAGGTGACAGTGGGTTTATAAAGGCATATAAATGTCTTAATAAATGCTAAATATAGGGTTAGTCTTAAGCTGATAAAAAATAACAGACATGTTTTTAAATCACTTACCACAATGACTGATTTTGCTTGATCACAGTACTGAAAATCTCCATATCGAACAGACCTACGCCCCTGTAAAGATATTTAAAACTAACTGTAAAAGCAGTAAATATGCTTGAACATACAACTTGAGTCAGTCTTTAATATTTATGACATCTGTCCTAGTCACCAATGAAAAACTAAAAATTTGCCAGGCGGTGGTGATGCACACTGTTAATCCCAGCACTTGGGAGGTAGAGGCAGGTGGATCTCTTTGAGTTCAAGGCCAGCCTGATCTACAAAGTAAGTTCCAGGACAGTCAGAGCTACACAGAGAAACCCTGTCACGAGAAACAAAAAGAAAAACAAACAAACAAACAAAAAACTACAATTTTTCTTTAATGCTGTCTTGACTATTTAAACTACACACACACACACACACACACACTACCCTGAAGACACAGCATTTTAAACTACCAGTATATATATACACACACATATATATTACCTTGACAATAGAGCACTTTAAACTACCAGTATACACACACACACACACACACACACACACACACACATATATATATTACCCTGACAATAGAGCACTTTAAACTACCAGTATATACACACACACACACACACATATATATATTACCCTGACAACAGAGCGTTATTCTAGCAGGCTTCTGTAACCTCCATTCTCATGGCCCAGTATTTTTAATGACTAGGCAGAATCAGGGCAACTGTACATTTCCTTTTAACGTTCTAACTGGTAACAGCTTGGTTTTAACAATATATATTAATTGGGCCAATATTCCAAATGAAATTAAAAAAATAGCCTAGACACATATACTTTTAACTAATCTTTCTATGCTAGCTTATCTGTAATAAAAGCTCAATTTCTTTAATCCCAGGCCTTGGGAAGTAGAAGCATGCAGATCTCTGTAAATTCGAGGCCAGTCTGGTCAACACAGCAAGTTCCAGCCAGGGACTATAAAGTGAGACCTCCATCTCAAACAGTGTCAGTTTCGTAGGATAAATGACTTACATCCCGATCGACTGTGGTTGCAAAGCCAATGGCTTCCTTCTGTGTGCAGTTGACGGCCTTCTGAAGAGTGTAAATGACTTGCTCATAGGTGTGAACCTCATCATTGAACAGCATGCAATAGTAGGTGTCGCTCTTTTCTCTGGGGAGAAAACGGTACATTGTTAATGCCACATGAAGAGTGGGCGTGGCCATCAAGGCATGCTGGGCAGGAGCAGTAGCAGGGGAACTGGAGGAAGGGAAACCAGCTCTGGAGGATGCAGGTTTGTAGCCAGATGGTAACTATATGGCAAATATGACAAGAGAAGCCCGTCAGAGTTCTCTGTGTTGACAAAACAAAACAAAAGCCGGGTGGCGCACGTCTTTGTTCCACACTTGGGAGACAGAGGCAGGTGTATCTCTGTGAGAACACACAGCAGCGCCTTGTCCTGGCACTTTGATCCCAGCACTCGGGAGGCAGGGGCAGCAGAGCTCTGAGTTTGAGGCCAGTGTGGTCCACAGAGTGAGTTCCAGGACAGCCAGGGCTACATAGAGAAACCCTGACTCAAAAAATCAAAACAAGCCGGGTGTTGGTGGCGCACGCCTTTAATCCCAGCACTCAGGAGGCAGAGGCAGGCGGATCTCTGTGAGTTCGAGGCCAGCCTGGGCTACCAAGTGAGCTCCAGGAAAGGCGCAAAGCTACACAGAGAAACCCTGTCTCGAAAAACCAAAAAAAAAAAAAAAAAAATCAAAACAAACAAGAGATAGATAGATAGATAGATAGATAGATTGATTGATTGATAGATACACCCAATTCATTATGCACAACCCCAATTATCTGGAACACATTGACAAAGCAAAGAAGTCACCCTTTGGTGACTGATGTCGAATTAGTTTGGTGACCTCCTGATGTCCAATCTCCAGTCCACAGTCACCCTTAGCTATGAACAAAGGTCCAATAAGCAGGGAGTGACTTTTCCAAAAACAGGAGGCTGTGTGAAGTGAGCATGTAACCAGGGACTGGCAGCCAGTCCTTTTAATACAGCTGTGGCTGAATCCAGCTGTCTGCTCACTAGTTTACGACCTCAATAGTCTAAATAAAAATGGCAGATGTACAGTAAAACAGCAGTGTTGAATACATTTTATAATTAGAAGCATTTCATAAAAGCCCTAAACCCACTTATATTAGAAGAGCTCACCCTAACATCTTTCTGGTTTTATTAGATCATCGCAAAGGAGAAGGCTAGTGGGCGCGGTGGCGCACGCCTTTAGTCCCAGCACTTGGAGAAGAGGCAGGCAGATCTCTGTGAGTTTGAGGGCACCTGGTCTACAGAGAGTTCCAGGTCAGAGAGAGAGAGCAAAGGACAGAGATGTCAGGGATCGTGTGGGTTTTTTTAGGAATAGAACTCAAGTCGTCGGGCTTGCTGGCAAGGGCTTCACTTGCTGAGCCATCTTGCTAGCCCTACATGGTCTAACACTGCTACAAGCCAATCATCCTGGGAAAACCTTCACTCATCATCATACACACTGCAAAGCTGTAATACTGAAGTCATGTTTCTGATAAAATCCAATCATTTTTTAAAAATTGATGAGACAGCAATTTAGCACAGTGGCTAAGCAGTTAAGGACACTTGCTGCTCTCTCTGACAACCTGAGTTCACTCCAGGATCCACTTGGTAGCTAGAATTGACTCCTGAAGGTTCTTCTCTGACCTTCGTGGCACTCAGTTCCTCCTCCCCATACACAAACATATGGATGAACAGATGTAATAATAATTTTAAAAGAAAAGACTATGTCCTCCTAGCTGTGTGAATGACATTACAATTTAGCAGTTCCATACAAGGGACAGGCATACTTACGTCATCTCTAAGTCTGCAGGCAATTCACTTTCTTTTTCCCAGGTCAGTATATCTACTGCATACCGAAACATAATCGCAAAAATGTTGTAAGTTCTTGCTATCACGTCTTCTGATAGATGTACAAGAGGATCCTGGGGGAGAGCAGAAAACACAACTCCCTTAGTACACACTAATTATCTTCTTTTGCCTTCCAACTCCAACTCTCAAAACACAAGAAGGGTGACAGGTTTCGTTTCACAACAAATTTAATCCTGTGTATGTTACAAAATACAAAATTAAACTTCCTAAAATGTTTTCTTCCAATGTTCTCAATTTAAATTAGCTGAGTCAAAACATTCAGACACTCAAATGCCTAATGAATATAACTAAACATTTTGGAATGGCACACTGGAATCTCTAAATTCTAACACCAAGCCATCTTTCCAGCCGTGTATGGGAAGCTCCAACTTGCAGAACAGAGTGAAGGTGTTTGCTGCAAGCCTAAGCATGTGAGTTTGGTCCCTGGGCCCTACACGGTGGTTGGAGAGAACCGACTCCTGCAAGGTGCTCTGACGGTCACACAAGCCCGTGGCATGTGCACACGAACTCTAAATAAATGCAAAAAAAACCCCAAAACAAACAAAAACAAAAACAAAAACAAAAAACCCCAAAAACCCTACAAAATGAAACAAGGAAAAACAATCAGCCATCCAACTTACAAGGGAGAAAACATGCCATTTCCCACTTAGGACCTGGGAGACGTTTCCTAAATAAGAAAGGTGTCACACAGTCCATTGTGGTTCTCAACTAAGAGAGGGACCTGGCACCCACTACTTCCCTGTTCACTCCTTCCGCCAAGGCCATGCGGAATTTTGATGGGCTGTCATAATGTTCACAGTGACAGGAGATGCTCCTGTGATTTAGTGAAGGGGACTAGGCATGTTCAACACAAGTGTCCAATGATCTATATGTCTGCTCAACAACTTTTTCCCATAATCAGACAGTACTTGCAAAAGTTGTTGTTTTTAGAATTACGTTTATTTTATTGATATGGATGTTTTGCCTACAAGTGTTTCTTGCAGCACATGCTTGCCTGCTCTCAAGAGGCCAGAAGAGGCCGTCAGATTCTCTGGAACAGGAATTACAAATTGTTGTGAGCCATTATGGGAGTGCTGGGAATCGAACCTCGGTCCTCTGAAAGAGCAGCAAGTGCTTTTAACTGTTGAGCTTTCTGCAGCCCTGCAACAGTCGATCTTGACTGGCAGGTGGAGGGAAGCTGGGTCTGTCTATGAGGTCATTACAGAGCTTTAGCTGAGATGAGCCACCCTCAGACTCAGCAGCTCCTCCTTCTGATAGGCGTCAGGCAAACGCCTGCCCACCTCATTCCGGAGCAAGTGCAGCTACAGCTGCTGCCATCGAACTCCAGCCTCGGAACCATTTGGCCTCTCCAAGTGAACGGAGCACTAGTGACTCCAGGAACTCCCAGGGCTTCAGTGCCAACTGGGAATTCTGAGGCATCCAGCTCTGTGGACTGTTCTCAGTTTGTCCAGCATGCAGATGGCCACTGCTGCACAGGCCGGCTCCCACTGTACAAGCCTAGATTCTACTCAATCCCCCTTTGTAATGTCTCTGTCTGCGACTGTTCCCGGAGAGAACCTGCCTCATGCAGGACTCTAAGTCGCTCCAGGCTGTGGGGCTCTGGAGTACAACTCTGCTGCTACAGTGGGGAAGAGATTCCAGACAATGCATTCAAACTGAAGCATGGTGGCCTGGAGAGGTGGCTCAGCGTTACAGCACGGGCGATCTTCCAGGGGACCCAGCTTTGACTCCCAGCATCTGCATGGCAGCTCACAACCATCTGTGACCCCAGTTCCTTCCTTAGGGATTGAACAATCTCTTCCGGCCTCTGAGGACACTGTACTCACACAGTACAAAGACAAACAAGCAGGCAAACAACCATTACACTCTTTTTAAATATATATATATCTTTAGAGCAATGAAACATGACTATGTTCAAGAAATATTTATGGATAAAGAACTTAGATTTCACATCACTTTCTCAAGACAAAATACTATTCTGTTGTTTTTATCCAAACTATTTTACTGTTTTCTTTGTGTGCATGTGTGTTTGGTCTGTTTATGTATGTGTGTAGGTACAACTGCACATGTGTACACGTGTATAGAGGCCAGAAGTTGATGTCAGGTGTCTTTTTCTATTGATTCTCCTTTGTATTGAGGCGGGGTTTCGCTGAAGCCGAAGCTTGATGATCCCTGCCAGTCTAGCTAGCCAGCTTCCCACAAGCCTGAGGGTCTGAGTTGTTCCCAGCATCCATGCAGCATGCATTAGGTGAGAATCCCTCACTGGGGAGGGGGAGACAGGAGGATTCCCTGGAGCTCAATGGCCAGTTGTTCTTGGGACCCTGTCTCAAAAAGTAAGGTGGGAAGCAACAGAAGAAGACAGCCAATAATAATCTCTGGTCTACATGCACGCCCACACACTCATGGATGCACACACACACGCCACAAAAGTTCCTAGTCAACACAGTGCACACTTAGGAGCACTCCGGGCTGTGTTTACCTCCTCCTCCACAGCTTCAGAGTTGCTGAGCTCGTGTTTGTGACAGTAAGGGCCTTCTTTCCAGGCTTCTGTGTCGCCGCAGTCACAGAAGCCCCCACCTCCTGAGGTCGTCATCTTAAAGGAAAAGAAGACAGGATCTGGTGAACAGTCACTGGACTGTCAGATAAGAAGTAAGAATAGCAAGTGCTGAGGACAGAAAACTGCTCAAGTGTTCCCTTGCTTTGAAGGGAAAAAGTATCAACTAAAAGGGGCTGTCAACGTTTCCTAGTAAGCAAGCCTGTAGGCTTCTGCCTGATTTCTAAAGGATGTGAGCGACTTTGTCCTGGTGGGGAGAGTTCAGGTATTTCCGAGGCTGTGTCTGTCTACACTGCTTTCTTAATCAGGAAAACAGAGGACTGCCGAGGGTCCCCTGGGGTTTGCTGGAGTGCTGTGTCTGTGCTAACGATGCTGTAAGGCAGTAGGTTCAAGGAAACAGTTTTCCTTCTTTAACAACTCCTAACATCCTGCTCTTCTAAAGGGTTGGGAAGAAGTGCTCATTGCAACTTTGTAAACTTTGTTATCACCTGGAGGCTTAAGAATTAGTCACACTTCCTTAAGCTACAGCAACTAGTTACTAAGTCTGGCAAGACAGAACTTATAGGCTAATACTTGGTATACCAGAAATTCTGTTAAAAAAAGCACCACAAAAAAATATAACTATATATAAAATAAAAAGTGCCACAAAGAAGGGTTAGCAACTGGCTAATTCAAATGTACCAAATTCTAGAATAACTCTGCCTCTACTCTGGCCCAAGCCAGCATTTGTATGCTCTGTATCACAGCATAATTAATGTCACCCTGCACATTCTACTTATTCCCAGGAGATGCAGATGTGGGCCAAGAAGCATAAGTAGGCTGCCACTTGGGAACAGCCTGGTGTACACATGTGCTCTTGTTACCAAACAGCAGACAGAGCAGCTGAGGGTACCTGGGGGCCTCTCGCTGGCTTATCAAGACGCTGACATTCTATATAGCCCTTTCTGTTCACTATTATCAAGACCTGGGCAGAGGGAATACAAACAAACCGTGGAAAAGCCCTGACCCAGCTGTGCTCCGGAATTACGAACAGGACCGAAGTCCCTCCTACAGTATACTCCTTTTAACAACCGTCCCTTCGCCTTTGAATCTGGATACTCCACCTCCCACTCCCAGCAGAGGAACCAGGGCAGGTTTGGGGACAGCCCCAAATAAAACTATCAAGAATCTCAGGGGCTGGAGGTGGGCCCTTTAATAACCATTTAAAACACCACATCAAACTAGTTGACAGCTAACACAGAAGACCTGATTTCTGTGTTATTTTCTTAGGCGTTCCAAGACGTGTAGGCTTGAAACCCCTTTCTACACTGAACACCTCCACCTCCCCCCTGGGATGGAACCCAGAGCTTTACCCATGCTCGGCAAACCCCTTTCTATACTGAACACCTCTCTTTCCCTCTTGGGAATAGAACCCAGGACTTTGCCCATGTTTGGAAAGTACTATGCTAACAAGCTACATTCCCTAAAAACAAAAACAAAATCCCCCATTTTGAGAACCATTCTCTCCCCTTCACTGTTAAATCTTTAGGTTTTAAGATGAGAACTGGTCTGGAAGCTCTAGCCAGGGGCTCACCTGCTCCTCCGCCCTCACTGAACACTGGCCCTGCATTTGGAGAAGGTCCTTCTCCTCAACTGAGCACGCGGCTTTGGTAGGGAGTCCACGGGGAGCAGGAACGGGGGAAGGGATGCCCACCTAGCCATCCAGCTCAGCCAAATCAAGCCCGGTGATCGTGAGGTGGCAGACACTGCGGCCCGTCTGCCCTCGCACCCATTCGATTGTTAAAACGAGACAAAAGGTACCTAGCGTAAAATTCAACACTGTGTGTGGCTGTCGTTTGGACATTACTGACCCTGTATCGGTGGTCTCTGTGGATACTTCCCAAAAAGCACTCCATGCATAGAACACAGGTAGGGTCAACTGCACAGTCCCTGTCAAGGTAAAGAAAAAGAAGAAATTTGAGTGTCAAAAGTTAATACCGTCCCACAATATCAGAATCCTTCTAGAAGTGCCAAACTAGCAGGTGCCAGGCCCCAACTCTGTAGATCTTTGCACAATGAAGTCAGCACAAAGGTTCTGTTCTCTTCCTGGAGTGGACGAGGGAGCCTCTCAGCACACACTTGGCCCCAGTGGTCCAGTTCTGCACAGGCTTGGGAAGACTTGACCTAGTGAGCTAACACACCCTTCAGTCACAGCTTACAACCTTCTGGTGAAGTGGCATTTAAAATGAAGGTCGGGCTTGAGTGCTGAGCTCTCCTTGTTAAGATGATAGCACTTTTTGGTTTATTTCGAGACAGGGTCTTACTACGTAGCTCAAGCTGTCCCAGAACTCACTATGTAGGCCAGGCTGGCCTCTAGTGGGTAAGGACATCAGGTTTAGTGCCCATAATCAATTCAAGACAGTTCTGAGGGTTTGCTGACTTGGCTGTATATAGTAAAAGTAAAAGAAATTCCCAAAGAATGGAGTGGCAAATGTTCCTAAGAGACTTAGACACCTTGTTTATTTGACATTGCTTTTTTATCGTTGTTTTTCAAGACAGGGTTTCTCTCTGTAGCCCTGACTGCCCTTGAACTCACAGAGGTGTCTGCCTCCTGAGTGCTGGGATTAATGCATGCACCACCATGCCAGGGCAGATGTCTTGTATATCAAGGCAGCAGCTGCCCTGTGACCAACTGGGTTCAAGAGTGAATGTCTGAGGCGCCAAACCCAGAATGGGAGAATTTTTCTATCCTTAGTTTAAAGACATTCTGAAAAGGCTGACAAATACCACTGAACAAGGATTGGAAATAGACAACTAACAGCAATATTAAAGGAACTTCCAGTGAGAGCAGCAAATATCACTTTCAATGTCCCTGTATTTTGAACAGTAGCACAGGTTTCTGACTGACAATATCTGTTGGTACGTTTGAGGCATTAGACAAATATTTCACATCTGCAACTGGGAAACAGCAGTTTATACACCAGTTCGACTTGGGATGACAGAGATGTGGATTCAGGCCAAGTCCATGGATCTGCGTTACCAACAGCTCTTTCTATAGCCCAAGTATGCTGTTTGTGTACTAAACTTGTATTTACTGTGTGGTAACAGAGAGCAGTACCACAACACAACTTGATTTTCTCCTAAGAGTCAAACTGCACGGAGGCCAGCTGCTGATGCAACTTCAGAGCTGTGTTACAGCAGGCCATCCTGGGCTGCTGCAATACTAAACCACAGCACCACCCCAGAGGCTGGACCAACATGGCCAGCTGAGGTGACTGCTGTCCTTGCTTCATTAGAATGACATCTCTGTATCTTCAGCCTTGCCAAACCAGCTGTTCCTATCATGTACCTGACACCCCTGAAAACCCCATGTAAGGCTAGAAAGAGCGAACCCTACAGGGGGAAATCCTGACCCATTCTTAAAATTCACTTTAACAGGAGAATCCTCTCCATTTAGCCTGCCCAATCAGACAAGCTGTCTAAAATGCCAGCAACACAATTCTCTCCAGAAGCCTGTACGCCCTACTTGTGCTCTGTAATAAAATCCATCAGAATTCCTTGGCCTCAGAATTCTTCCTCTAGGGGTGACAGAGAACCCAGGAAACTGGATAGAGTCGTGTTTTCTTCCTCTATCCGAAACTCCCCAGCCTTTACTAGGGACAACAGTTCCCAGCAGCAGCTGCCTCTTCTGAGTTTTAGAGCCCATAAGGAAAGTCCATTAAAACAAACACAAAACAAGAATGCTCAAAAACAAAACTTTTATTATCATCAACTCAGGTAATATTATTTATGTACTCATTTGTGTGTCTGTATGTGTGTGTGTGTCTGTGTGTGTGCATGTGTGTGTGTGTGCATGTGTGTGTGTGTGTGCATGTGCCTGTGTGTGTGTGTCTGTGTGTGTGTATGTGTCTGTGTGTGTGTGCATGCGCATGCGCGCACATGTCTCTGTCTGTGTGTGCAAGTGCCTGTGTACCACGGTGCACATGTGAAGGCCAGAGAGCAGCTTACAGTTGTCAGCTCTGTCTCCTCCCACCATGTGGGTCTTGAGATTTAACTCAGGTTGTGAGGCTTGGTGACAAACACCCTAACTGTTGAGCCATCTTGCCAGCCAGCATATCATACGTTTTCAAATGTGTATTTTCAGCATTTTAAATTGTATGTATTTCTGTGTATCTGCATGTGGGTATGTGCACCTGAGTACAGGGGCCTGCAGAGGATAGAGATGAGCCAGACCTGCTAGAACTAGAGTTATCAGTAGCTTCCAGCTGACCAACATGGATGCTGGGAACAGAACTCAGGTCCTCTGCAAGAGCAGCATGTGCTCTTAACTGCTGAGCCATCTCCAGCCACCATCATGTATTTTTAACAACAAAGTACATGTCTGAGCATTTACATTTAGCTGCATGAAAAAAAACAAAAAACAAACAAACAAAAACCCAAGCAGCCCACTTTCCCTCATTTCCTTACAGATGAGTGAAAAACTCCTAACATACTGGTGTGTGAGGGGAAAAGAAAGGGCTTTCCAGTCAGAGGCCTGGTGTGACGTGACACAGATTTTGGCTTTGTCCATGTTCTGGCTCATGCTTCCTAGTGACTGGAATAACCCTGAGGTGCTTCAGGCCTCAGAATGCATAGTCCTTCTGACCTTCTCCCGCCTTCCTCTCACCCTTTTCCTTCTCTAAGCCAGGTCATCAGAACCGAAAATACACTCTAGTCACCCCAGCCTTTCTGTCTAAAGACAGCCATGAAGAAACTTTCCTAGTAGCTCCTAAGTGGAGACTCTAGAAGCATCCTGCCATATACCACCTAAAGGAATGCTCAAGGTCAAGAAGACTCCACACAGACAGGCTTCAAGGGTCTTCCCATTGAGTCTATTATGAGCATTAGGTCTTACCCTTTTCATTCAATCACATTCCACAGGACTGCCCGAGCTTCACCCATGCTCCATAAAATCTAGAAAGGACACAGCATGGAGACTTCCAGAATGCTCACCACCTGGGGGAAGGCATGCCCAGAGAGCACTGAAGGTTCTCTCAGATCTTGCCCTGTACATTCCTTCATCTGAATCCTTTGCAATATGCTTTATATTAGTCCAAGGAATACAATCCCCTGTGGCAAATTAACTAAATCCAAGCAGAGAGCCATAGGAACCCCAACTGCAAATCAACCCCTCCTGGATAGAGGGGTTCAGAATTGAGTCGTCAGAGATGGGTGGGAGGGGGCAGTCCTGCAGGACTGAGACCTCAACCTGTGAGACCTGACACTTCCTGACTGACTGCCGGCAGGCCAGGGTGGAGGCGACTCTCCTCACATTCTGGCATCTGTGTTGCAGGCATATAGCAGGGGAACCGGAAACAGAGTCTGAGTCTTCCTCTGTATCAGATGTGCTTTAGGGAAGAAACTCACTCACTGACCCTCAGGTTCCTGAAGGATATCATCTCCGAGGCTATGGAAGGATTAAACAGGATTCCAACTGACTGGATTCCGTCTGGTGGGAAGATAGCGCTTAGCAAACACCGCGGCCTGTATGAGCTCAGACAAAGCTGGGACCTCTGCTGGCTCCGGGAGGGTAACACAGACTCAACGATCCCACCATCGTGGCCATTGAGAACAAGCAAGATGAGATGAAATACGAGGGCTGAACAAGAGAGCAGTAACCAAGGAGAGCCCCAGAACATTTGAGTGCTCCAGACAAAGTCTGAGCAGGGTTGAGGGTCAGGAGGGTCAGCTGACCTTTGTGGTCAAGGAGTGTGGGGTGGAAATATGCTGGTCACCTTCACCGTCAACCTGACTGGACTCAGAGTCACAGAAGAAACAGATCTTGGGGTATGTCTATAAGGATGATTCCAGAGAGGTTTAAGTTGTGGGAAGGCCCACCTGGAATGCGGGCACACAATCTTTACGATGGGGTCCTCAGCTGGATAAAAGGGAGAAGGCCAGCTGAGCACCAGCCCTCATCTCTCTGCTCCCCAGCTGTGGGTGCCATGTGACCCAATGCCCCACGCTCCTGCGGCTGTCCCTGCTGCAGCGCCATCCCCACTCATCTGGACTCCAGCTTCTTGGGCCTCGGATGTGGGCAGAAGATCAGTGGATTCCCTGGGAGTTACCCAGGCCCTCAGCATCAGGCTGGTCACAGTGAGGTATGGACTTCATGGACTGGGCAGCTACTGGGTGCAGCGTGGAGCCAGCCACTTCTGGACTCCCCAGACACCATCACGTGAGCCATTCTAGCAAACTCTTCCGTAATGTATCCACACTCTACCAGCTCTGTTCCTTTGAGGACCCTGCCTAAGGACGGAAGACGATGTGGAGTCAACCACAAATCAGAGGTTAGGCTAGGCTTGGCAAGCTTCCTAGAGTGATGTGGATAGAGTGTCACAGGGACACTCAGTCCAGCAGAGAGAGAGCTGGGGCTTTGGGTTCTGGTCAAGGCAGATGTCCAGCAGACACACGAGGAAGGCTAGGTCGTGGAGTAAGCTCTACAAACACCAAGGTAAGAATTACTTTGTACATGCCCCAGCAACTGGTAAGAAGAAAGTCCTGCACAGGGTAAGAAGGGTGATCACACACAGCTGGGTGGCAAAAGCCATAAAAACGCCAAGGAATGTCTGGCTGCACACAGAGGAATGATGGGACTCAAGTTCCTCCTGCCAGAGTACACAAACCCAGAAAGAACCCTGAGGGGTTGGGCTAGAACTGGAGAAGTCACCGTAGCCCCCAGATACCTATTTCAGTGCTTGGACAGGGACAGAACAAAGAGCATGAGAGGGTCTGGAAGTACTAACACCCCAAAGCAGGAGTACACATGTCACCCAGCCGCTACCTTCTCCCTAAACACCATTCTCTACTAAGAAAACCAGTGTCTTGGGAAAATGGCTGATTTCAAGGCAAACAGGGAGAAATCTAAGATGTCATTGTGGCATGCTTTTTTTGTTTTTTTGTTTTGTTTTGTTTTGTTTTTGTCCCCCAGACAGGGTTTCTCTGTGTAGTCCTGAAACTCTCTTTGTAGACCAGGCTGGCTTCAAACTCGCAGAGATCCACCTGCCTCTGCCTCCTGAGTGCTGGGATTAAAGGTGTGCACCATCACTGCTCAGCAATCTTGTGCCAGAAACTAAGTAAGTATTTTGAGAACACTAGCAGCATCAAAAAGAGTCAACAGCGCTAAAGGCTCCTATTGTGTGAGGCTAGCACAGTGTGCAAGTTAAAAAACAAAAACAAAAAAAAAATCGGTACTACATCAGTGGACGTGGATCAACACATCTGAAGTTCAAGTCCTAGCCCTGCAATATATTAAAAACCAAGGAAACTCAAAGCCCGACAGAGAAAAGGAGAGCTAACAGTGGCAGACAGAGAAAGGGGAGGGAAGAGCAAATGCCTCCCCACCCGCTTCTCCATAACATGGGGGAGTGACTTCAGAGGAGAAACAGCCCATGGACAGCACTGCAACCAAGTGATCAGCGGAACCGCAGCCCACACAACAGGGCTGGATTCTTCATCTCTGTGGCAATCTGGCCAAAGGTGCAAGGTCCACTTACCAGACAAAAATTGAAGAACTTTTTCAAAAATAATTAGTTTGTAATCTTCAAAAGTATCAAGATCATGAGGGAAAAAAAAAAAAGTAAAGACTGAAGGGAATAGCCAGACTTTAAAGACATACAAATGTGCAATTGGAATTGTATCTTTTGGATACAAAGGACACTGCTGGAGCCATTGGAACGCAGCTTCCTTATTTGTCAATCACAAGGTTGAAGAAGATCTATTCTCCAAGCATCAGCAGCACACTCCAAGAGATCTTTTTTTTTTTTTTTTTTTGGGTTCTTTGTTTGGTTTTTCGAGACAGGGTTTCTCTGGGTAGTTTTGGTGCCTGTCCTGGATCTCGCTTTGTAGCCCAGGCTGGCCTCGAACTCACAGAGATCTGCCTGGCTCTGCCTCCCGAGTGCTGGGATTAAAGGTGTGCACCACCACTGCCCGACTCCAAGAGATCTTTATAATAACAAGAACCTGCTCTGACAGTACTTCACTGTATAGTACAAGCAGAATTGATAGTCTGACCATGCTAATAGGGAAAAACTAACATGGAAACTCAGACACCTTAATTAGCTTCCTTTAAATTTTATACCAAAATGTTTTTTAGAAGTTGAACAACGTCTATCAACAGTATACTCACACAATGGAATACTATTTATCTGTGTAAAATGAATGGAAAGACACTAAGCGCTTGTCAAACAGAAAATTGAGTTTTGTGTACATATTTCTTTCCTTTCTTTTGAGACAGGGTCTCTCTGTGTAGCCCTGGCTGTCCTGGAACTCACTCTGTAGACCACGCTGGCCTCAAATTTACGGAGATCCGCCCACCTCTGCCTCCTGAGTGCTGGGATCAGAGGTGTGCGCCACCACCCCTGACTTACACATCTTTCCTTACATTAACTTATTTGGTGTGCGTGGGCACATGTGTGTGGGCTTTGGAGCGCCATGGAGTGTGTGCGGAGCTCTCTCCTTCCACCACTGGTCTCTGCGGTCCAACACTGGCATGAGGCTTGGCAGCAGACACCATTGCCCACTGAGCCACCCGGCCAGCCCATATGTGTGCACAGTTATGGCTAAGATAGTCTGTACATGTATGCATACACATGCATGATGTCGACTATGTACAGAGAATTTCTGGAAGGACAGAGTGTTAAGCAGTGATAATAAGCATGGGAAGTCAGAAGGGGTCAGGGCATGTTCTTCCTTCTTTGCTCACAGACTCAACTTCACCAATCTTTTAAGGTCATTTTTGTATTACTAAGCCCACATAGCAAACATATCCTACTTTCTACCATTCCCAATTAAAAAGAAACTCCTTGGAGAAATGACTGATTCTCCATATAGGTCACAGCAAATACAGAAAGCTGTGGGTATCTCATCATGCCAGAAAGGGAAGCAGCACCCCAAAGCTAATGGAGGCAGAGGAGAGGAACAAAGGAGCCAGTGTGATGGGTTTCCACAGCCAACTCCAGAACAATGTGAGCATCAGAAAGAATCACTGTAAGCAAGATGCGTCAGAAGGCTAAGGGAGAAACTACGGCCAGGAGAGAGATGGAAGCTACCTAGGGCTTCTCTGTGCTGGTGACAGGTTGGTTCTTGAGCTGCAAAGTCATTTCATGAATATCTGTGCCCAAATCAGTTTATTCAACTGTATGTATTGGTGGTGTGGACTTTTGAATGTATAGATTTCATAATTTGGAAACAAAAATCTGAAGGCTTCAGAGAGCTCTCATACGTTACCTGCAGGAATATGTGGGCTCCCCTACTTTAAACACTCGGCCACAGAGATGAGAAGGCTTGTTCGCCTGCTCAAGCTTCGGGAATCCCAGGGCAGGGTCTTCACCACAGATGTACCACTCCATCGGTCCCAACAAGATATGCTGTGCAAGTGTGTCCTCCTTCTGTGGGGAAGGGTTGGGACCCCGGCAGTAGATTTTGGGCACACAGTGGGCTAAATGCTGGTATACTTCTCTGGTGAGGTCAGTTGCTTGCAGCCATTTCTTTGGAAAAAGAAAACAACAAAGTTTTAAATAAGGTCAACGGACTGCTAATTTGAGCAATTATACCCAACTTCCTTTTTGGTAAAAAGATAATAATAATCATATTTTGTTTATACTATTATACATTAACATTTTAATCTGGGCCGGCCAGATGGGTAAAAGTGCTTGCTTGATGACTTGATTTCAATCTCCAGGACCCTGGTAAAGGCAGAAGGAGGAAACATCTACAAGAGCCTGGATGCGCGCTCACGTGTGTGGTCTTTCACGAGGTCATCCCACAAGGGCCTGACCTATTGACTACGGCTTCTTCCTCTGATGAACTTCTCTCCACAAATCCTTTCCCCTTTGTTCTCCCCCGAAATCCAGATAGAAAACCAGAAACCAAAACACCTCCCTTTTCTGTGCCCCAACTTTTACTTCCAACTACCTATATATCTGGATATCTCACAAGTACCAACTCAAAATGCCCACCACCATCAAAATCTGTTCCTCTACCTCGCTACTTTAGCATTTATCTAAGTACTTAAACTTGAGAATCTTCCTCCTGCTCCGATCAACATTATCACTCTGTTTTTACCATCAGACAGGCATTTATCCACTTCTCTCTCTACAGAACCCCTCACCCCATCCCCAGGAACAGCGTAGCCATGTCCTTTCTGGGGACCCATCAGTCTTGTCTCTCTATGAACTTTTCTAACCTCACTACTGGGGTAATTTTTGACAAATACCAACTTGAACATGTCATACAGCTTCCCATTACATTTAAGGTCCAGCCCCTGAAATGGCCCATGAAGTCCTCCTGGCTTACTTCCCCTGCTTTATGGCTGTTTCTGGTCACTCAGTGCGCATGCTTTGCCTCCTGGGAGGTGTCCTCTAGTCCAGTTTCCACCTCCCTCCCCTTCTGTCAGGGGTGACCCAGTGAGCACCGGGTTAGACTGGTGGAGGACTGCAAGTCTGCTTTCACTCACTGTCCTCACATTCCAGAGAGACAGAGAGATGCCCCACAGGGAAAGAAAGCCAGGGGAAGTCCAGACCTGTAGCCCAGGTCAGGCTCCCTGAAGCACTCCCTTGCTTTTCCTCTTTCCTTCTGGCCTTCCCTGGCCTTTGCCACACAGCCGGCCTCCTCTGACCACGTGTCCACTGCTCTCTTAAACTTCTTTGTGCCATATTGGCTCTAAGCCAAGAAAAAGATTATAAACCTCAAAACATGAGATAAAATGACCCACTTCTACTAAAACAGTTAACTGAACTGCTAACACTACCCACAAACCCAGTGTTTACTTAGGTTGCAATCACAGACTTGTTAAAAAAGACTTCTATTTTTTGGATATAACGCTGTATGCCTTTAATCCCGGCACTCGGGAGGCAGAGGCAGGCAGATCTCCTAGTTCCAGGCCAGCCAGGGCTACACAGAGAAACCATGACTTGAAAAACCAACAAGGGGCAGGGGAAGGAACTCCTGATCAAGCTCAAGCCTGGAGGTGCCATCGGTGAACCTGTAACCCAGAGCTCTGGAGGCAGCCGCAGCAGGAGGGTAAGAATTAAAGGGACTATGAAAAAGCGATGCTTAGCATCGGAAGACATCAGTGTAAGGAGCTGGAGAGACAACAGGAGGCGATGAGCACTAGCTGCTCCTACAGAGGACCCAGGTTCAGTTCCCAGCACCTGCATGGTAGCTCACAGACATCCATAACTCTAATTCCAAGGTATGTGATGGCCTCTTCTGAACTCCAAGGGCACCAGGCATACACATGGTTACACATATATACATCCAGGAAAAAAGTTCATACACAATAAATAAATAAGTCAATGTAGGGCCTTCATTTAGTTATTATCTACACAATCCTCAGCCCACATAGTTCTTCTAAAAATAACATTTTAAATATTCGTGAGGTGGTGTATTTAACTTTTTAGTCAATCTCATGTTCCAGAGAACTTTTGCTAAAAATATAAACACTTAGTTCATAAGGCTTGGTACTGAAAGACCATGACTGCAAACAAAGTTTTTAACCACTCAAGTAATCGTGAACTTTCCAAACATTACCTTCCTGTTTGCTTTATGCATGCAGGAAGGGACTAAGTTATTTTTCAAATGACAGTACTTCTTAGGAGAAAAATCCCAACATCCTAATGATTCTCCCCTTTTAAAGAGTAGCTATAAATCAAAATTTTACACATGCAGGAACACAATATGTGAGCATGAACACGTACACACACCATTTAAGCTCCACAGTTACAAAAAGGGCAAGCAGTGGAATCTTACTCACTGAGGGTTGGTTGGTTGTTTTTGAGACAGGGTTTCTCTATGTAGCCCTGGATATCCTAGAACTCTCTATGTAGACCAGGCTGGCCTACATACTCTCAGAGATCCTCTTGCTTCTGCCTCCTGAGTGCTGGGATTAAAGGCGTGTACCACCACACCTGACTTATTGAGTTTTTAAATGACACTTGTACTGGCCACATCCAAGGGTAAATGTCCAATTGTTTACCCATTGTCAGGTAAGCCAAGATAAGAAGAAAAGTTATCAAATTATCCTATACGGGTTTTTTTTAATGAATGAAAAAGTAAGAAAGCCGAATACAACTTTAACTGACAATACTAAGATTTTATTTAAAAGCATATTTTCAGTGGGAGATAGGACGAGTAAGAACAAATTACAGCTGGGCGGTGGTGGCGCATGCCTTTAATCCCAGCACTCAGTCAGAGGTAGGCGGATCTCTGTGAGTTTAAGGCCAGTCTGGTCTATAAAGTGAGTTCCAGGACAGCCAGGACTGTTACACAGAGAAACCGTGCCTTGAAAAACCAAAAAGAGGCATGCATACATACTCACTTAAAAAATAAATTTAGGGGCTGGAGAGATAGCTCAGAAGGTAAAAACATGTACTGTTCTGTTCTTACAGGACCAGAGTTTGGTTCCCAGCACCCACCTACAACTTCAGCTCTAAGGGACCCAACATTCTCTTTTGGATATTGCTGGTACCTGCACCCATGTAAATATACTCTTACAGACACACACACACATATTTTAAAATAAAATAAAAATTGGAGAGGGGATAACAGGTTCTCACTCTATAGCCCTGGCTAGCCTAGAACTCCCTATGTAGATCAGGAACTCACAGAGATCCACCTGCCTCCACCACCTGAGTGCTGGGATTAAAGACATGTGGCAAACCTGGCCAGAAACGTCTTGAATAGACTTTTCAAGAAAGAAAGGACTGGAGGTACAGTTAGGGTAGAGCACCTGTGCAGCATGAGCAAGGCCCTGCACCTAAACTCCACTATGGTAAGAAAGCAAGCATAAGAGAATGAATGAAAATCCCAGCACTCCGGAGGCAGAGGCAGGCAGATCTCTGTGAGTTCAAGGCCAGCCTGGGCTACAGAGTGAGTTCCAGGACAGCCTGGGCTGAAAAACCCTGTCTCAAAAAACAAAAACAAAAAACTGAGAGGGACGAGAGGAATGAACGAGAACATGAATTTTAAAAAAAGATTAAGTTTAAAATGGTGAAATAGGTGGGGGAATGTAATGCCTGTAATTCCAGCACTTGGGATGTGGAGGCAGGAATATCATAAAGTCAAGGTCATATTCAGCTATTTAGGGAATGAAAGTCAGTTTGAGCCACATGGGGTCCCATTTTAAAAGAATGAAAAAAAATTAGTTTTTCTTATTTTATGTTCCCATCTCTCCTAAAAGCTCACTTTTGCAGAATTGTAATCAAGATAAGACGGTTCTTAGAAGAAATTATGTAGTATTTACTGTGGCTCCATCAGCTGATGGATCACATCTGTTCATAGTTTCTTTGATAAAAAGGAAGCTTCAGCTGCAGAAGGGACAGCGGCTGCAGAGATCCTGACTTCAGTCCCCAGCTTACAACCCCTGTAATTCTACATTCAGGGGGTCTGATGACCTCTTCTGGTCTCTTGAGGGCATCTGCACACATGTGCACAGACACATGAACACACATACATACACATAACTAAAAATTAAAAATCTTAAAGGAAAGAAAAAAGTTAAGGCTATTATGAAGCATGTCATTAGTATGACAAGTATCTAATTTTAAAAATCATTTTATTATCAAAACCTAACTAAAAAGGCTGACATATGTTCCCCATCGTTTGGAAGTATACCACTGGAGCTGGTGGTGTAGTTCAGTAGTACAGAACTCATAAGGCCCAGGTACTCAATATTGCAAAACAAATACAAAAGTTTATTACTGTTGTGTGAACAATTAAAAGCTACCTAGTATTTGGACTCTATTACAGGTACCTTAGTCTGATTAAACTTAACATGTATCATTATATAAAGCAAGAAAAACTTAGGATTGTCTCTCACAATGATTGCTTACATATTTCTCAAAATAATAAAATCAACAGCTTTTCCTACCAGTCCTCACCTGCTAAATGCAGCTGAGGTTTCTATGTGAAACATTACTGGGTTTCCAACTTGGCTGCACTTTGGTTTGTCCTTATTTCAGATACACGGACCAGCATTTACCACCTTACAAGTAAAGAAACTGTCACCTCATCCCACTAAAGCAAACAAGCCATGACAACACTTCAGCTCTCCTTCTGTTGGATGTTAAATCTGAGCCTCAGATTGAGAACATACATAAAACAGATACGCAAAGCAAGGGAGCCCCTCGAGGTCAGCTTTCTTTGCTCCTGCACCTAAGTATTCTACAGCCGATTAAAACTGCATCTTTTGAGCACATCTGGTTTGCTTTCAAACAAGGCCACACAACATGTGAGTTAGCTATAAAACAGCAATCTCTACTAGTAAAATGGAACACGGAACTGGAGGAAAACTACATTAAGAGGGTAGGTACAAAGATACAGAAATGGGCAATAAGCTCATACAAGTGTTTAGCATCATGATCAAGTACGAAACGGAAGTGCAATCCATGAGCAAGTCCTTCATACCTAACAGAATGGCAATAATCAGAACGCAGACAAGTGCTGGCAGGGATGCAGCAAAGTGAGCACCCTCCCGCACTGCTGACGGAATGTAACACGCTGCAGCCACTCTGGATACAGGCTGGCAGTTCCTCAAAAGAGTTATTACCATATGACCCAGCAGCTCCACTCCTAGGGACATGGCCAGGAGAAATCACAGTGCACACACACAAATCTCTACACAAATATTCACAGTAGCTCATTCCGGATATCCAAAAAGCATCAAAGCCCAAATATCTATCCACTCATGAATGGATAAAACTATATCCATTCATGTGCTATATCCATCTGTACAAGGGGCTATTGTTTGGTAATGAAAAGGAATGAAGTATCAATGCATTCTACAACACTGGTGAACATCTGTGAAAAGAAAGAAGAAAAACCACAAGAGATATTGTATGGTCTCATTGATATAAAATGTCCAGAATAAATGAATCTATGGAAACAGAAAATAGATTAGCAATTGTTTACAGTTTGGAGATGGGGGGGGGGGAATGGAGAGGGGCATATTCCTTTGGAGGGAGGATGAAAACATTATGAAAGGGAAGTCATGGTCACACAACTCTAGGAACGCACTCTCACCCTGAACCACACAGTGTGTGCTGTACCTCCCTAAGACGATTCACAATGTTAGAGCTAGAAAGAACCAACACACCCACAAAACTCTACACA
>CABHPQ010136986.1:6116-18809 GCA_902168405.1 Peromyscus aztecus
TTGAGGTGATCCACAGGAGGCCCCTGACTGAGAGCCTTGCATGTGACTAGAACTCAGCAGCTCCCCCTGATTGTTGATGTGGATGATTGCTTCTCCCCTGCCCTCCAGGCAGTGGACTCAGCATCTGGGAGGTTGACAGGGGACCACAGTGAGGCCAGGCCCCCTTCTGAGTGGCATAGTCAGGAATGGTCCAGGCCCAGCACTGGGTGTAGGTGGAAGTGGAAGCCGGTACCCTGGACCTTAGCTGCATGGAGCAGGAGCTGCCAACCCGGTGGGTCCTCCGGGTCCCTACTTTACTCCATTCATGTTGCTATCCAGCCCAGGACCACCTGCTTCCTACCCAGCTCCCCCTTTGCAGTGAGAGGCAGGGCAGGAACCAGCAAAAGGCAGGTGAGGGAGACGTTCCAGCAGGGACTTCCGGAGGAGGGGGACAAAGGGATGGCCCTGAGTTCCACCCCCTGGGCAGACCCGTCCTCTCCTCTCCGGGGCGGAGGTGGACCTTGGGCCCATGAATTGTGGCCAGCGGATGAGGCTTTGTTCAACTTGCGCGTCCCCAGCCCAGGGCCCGGCGGAGAGAGGCTCTTTCCTGAGAGGCCGGACTTTCCCACAGGAACAAAGTGTGGCTTGTTTGCCGGGCATGAATCTTGGCGTGGGGCAGCCAGGCCAGGCTTGGCGCTGCCCGGCGGCGGCCCGGCGATATCAGTCAGGCACATTCCGCCTTCCCCACAGCTGGGGCTGACAGCAGGAAGCTGCGGGGAGCCTCAGGACAAAGGCAGAAAAATGGGCCACGTTTATTCATTCACTGACCAGCCTGGGCCTGGTTGGCCCATGGGCCCGTCTCCATGGCAATGGGCGGCCTTGGTGCTCTTGGTTGGCTCCCCTGTGACCACAGCCCCCCCCGTGGCCACACCCCCAACACAGGCAGAGCATTATGGAGGCAGAAGCTGCCTGAAGCCTTTACCTCATGGCTGGGGAGCCTGGGGGAGATGCTCTGCAGGAGTGGAGGGCTAGAGTTGAGTTCCAAAAACCAGAGATTTGGTCACACCTGACATAGTGAGGTGAAGGCAAGCGGCTCCAGGTCCCCCGTCAGCTGAGCACCTACACACCGCTCTTATGGATGCACGTATCATGCCTAGTCAGCTTGTTCACACACATTTCATTCTCACATAGCTTTCCAAAATGTACTCCTGGGGTGTTTGGTACCCCACAAACCTCACAGCCAGTGGGGAGATCTTTAAAGGCACTAGGTCAAAAACTTCCAGAGACTGACCTCATGATTTGTTCTTCTTACACATTTAAGCATAGTAAAACTTTGGGAAGGGATTCCCATGTGACAATTATCACAAGAAAGCTTATGCATAGCTACACAGAAACTCCCTAGCAAGGTAGCAGAGCACCTGTGACCTCTACAATAAGAATGAGTTCTATTGGCTGACAAACAGAGCTCAGGGTAAGGGCCTAGAGGAAGGATCTGTGATAAGGACAGATTCTATTGATGAAGGATGCAAAGCACATGGGACCTCTTTCATAGAGATGGGTTCTGTTCACTGAGAGACAAAGCTCAGGATTAGGACCTAAACAATGCTCAGGATATTGGAGGGATTGAGGTGGAGGCTGGCTCCTAATAGAACAGCAAAGGATCACCAGGTTGTTTGACCACTCTCTCTCTCTGGCATTTCCAGGTGACCAGGCGCTATTGATTCATTTCCTTCCTTTGAAGAGACTAGGCCCGAGTGATTGACATTCCTGGTTTCTCCAGCCCTCACTCTGAACTGTGCTTCCTACACTGGGGGAGGAAGTGTCAGGCAGACTTCCCAGAGGAACTGCTGTGGGCACTGCATCCTGAAGCTTGCCAAGCTGAGTGGAGACCTGGAAGATGCAGCACTGAAGCCAAGCATCCCCCAAAGGATGTGTGCCCACAGCTGCCTCTCCACAGCTGCCTCTCCACAGCTGTCTCTGTGCCTCAGATGGTTGTCCTCTGTGCCGCAACTCCAGGTTCCTCCCACCCTTCAAGGCTGACTTTTTAACTCTGGTTCTGCAGTCTGACCTGAGTCCTCCTCACCTGGTTGTGCACCTATAAAAGAAGAAGAAAACAGAAGGAAGAAGTGATGGAGGGAGGGAGGGGAGAAAGGATGAGTGAGACTCACAGCAAAGTCCGAGAATGAAACTGGGGGAGGAGGGATACTAAAGATGCAGCGGTGGCAGCAATAACAACTTAGAACCATTTAGAACAGTGGTCAGTGGTTCTCAACCTGTGGGCCAAGATAGTGGCAAGCCTCTATCTCCAAAATTGTTTATATTACAATTGATAGCAGTAGTAAAAGTACAGTTATGAAGAAGCAACAAAAACAATGTTATGGTTGGGGTCACCACACATGAGGAACTGTATTAAAGGGTCGCAGCAGTAGGAAGGTTGAGAACCACTGACTTAGAGCATAAATGGCCAATGTACAGTAGGAGGCGCCGTTGAGTCCTGCACCCTCATGGCCACAGCTAGTTAGCACACTAGCTCCTCTGGCATCAGAGTCCTCCACATAGATGACGCAGAGTCCTCCACATAGATGATGCTAGCATAGATCTGCTAGCAGAGCCAACATCCGAGAGGACACTGCACCCCTGGCCTTGACTTCATGCTCTCTCAGAGCCAGCTCTCACCAGAGCCTCGTGTTCACTCCGTTGGCCAGGGTGGATGTGACTGTCTTGATTTTAAAGGTGAGGGGCTAGTGCCAAATCCCACCACCGTCAGCCACTCAATACCAGTGAGAAGGAGGCAGAGGGCAGAATCCCACTGTGAACGAGGCATTGGCATACGGGCACATTCCTCCTTCTGTTTTCTGTTTTGTTTCTTCCACTACTATCTTCTGCTTCCTGGGTGAAGGAGAGAGCCAGCCCCACAGATGTCCTCTGCAGACATCAGGCCTCACCAAATCCAGCTATCCCCCCCCCCGGCCCCCAACCTCCCCCGTGGCTTCCTGAAGCATGAGTGAATGCTGCTGTCACAAATGCGCTCTGACAGCCGCTGACAGGGAGAGGCCAGTGATGTTCATTCAGCCCTGCTGGGCAGGGGGGACTGCTGGAGAGCCTGGTGAGCACTGTACCAAGAGACCCACTAGGGCAGCATGGGAGGGGGGCGTGCCCCTCCAGATGACTTTGGGTTCCAGGGCTCAGCTGACCCAGCTCTCTGACCTTGCATTTTCTTTGGCTGCTAAGACATAGGAAGCCTCATTATCAGACCCAGACCTCCTCTTGATCCAAGTCTGGAATCTTCTGTCTTACCTTCACCATCAGTGGGTCCCAACGGTTCACTCCCAACCTGCCTGACCCTACTGCCAGACAGATGTGTTCCTCATACCCATAGACCTTCCTCCCACCTCACTGGCACCCTAAAAAAAAGATTGCTGAAACCCCCCAACGCTTGTCAGATCTTACACAGTGGCTTCACCAGCTAGACTCGCCTTCTTCCCCATCACTCACAGACAGGTACTGGCAAGGTGCATATAGCAGGATCCCTACTTCCTTCCCAGGTACCCAGTTGCTCTCTAGATAGAATGTCAGCGAAGCATTAACAGTCCAGCTCTGTCCCAGAAAACTCTCCTCTGCAGTGACAAACCCCTGTATTTGACACCGCAGAGTGACAAGAGCTGGCCATGCACCCCGGTGTCTTAGGCGCCCATGACTCTTTTTCATCCAGTGTTAGGCTCCAGTGAGAGGCTCTGACACTATTTCAAAAATTTGGCTCTTATTATCCTGCCCAATAAACATGCTAATGTCACACAGGAACTTGTGGCACTTGCTGTTGGTCAGACACCTCCTGGAGCCGCAATACCAGCACAGGCTCAGGGAACCTCTGTGCATCTCTCCTAAGAGAGGCAGCCTGCCAGTCTGTTACATAGATGAAGACACTGAGCTCAGAAGGTCTATTTTGCCCCAGGCTGAGTCAGCCATCTAACAAAGTCATGAATTCATTAAGAAAAGTTCAACAATCCATTATTAATGTCTGTGTAGGGCATAGGGATGGGTAGTAAAGGTACATGTGATATGAATTTTATTTATCTCTACATAGAAGAAAACATAGCGTTTATAGTAAGTTCTTAATTACGTTAAAAAGATAAGCTGGGAAGGAGACCGGCATGTCTAGACGCAGTTGAGGAAAGATAGAGGAGGAAGTCTCATGAGGGTCACCTCCCAACTTGGGTCTGAGGCATAATGGGCCAGGGTCAGTTATTCCTATGCTTGACTCATGCTGTGCTTTGTTTCCCTTCTTGAAAATGATGAATTCTATCAAATTAAGACTTGGAGGGTCCTGTCTGACCTCATGGTTCCTAAATAGTGTCAGGGCGGAAACTCAGTCTCCTCAGCCTCCTCTCACCCTGCAGCCACCTGCAGGTCACAAACCTCAGATGCAGCCATTTGAAAGATGGGCCCCGAGAGCTCAAATGATCTCTTTTTAAAGTTTTGTTGTTTTTCTTCAATGATGAAAATGGAGCCCAGGGTCCCACACACACTGGGCAAGTGTCCTGCTCCTGAGCGTCATCCAGTCCATCAGGAATGCATCGCCTCTATCTGCTCAGTCTGCAGCCTGTTGCCTGAGCCCGCCTCTTCCAGTTCCAGTCACTCTCCCATCAGAAAGTCTATTTACACATTCTTAATCCCAGAAATTCCCAGGAAGGTTCCAAAGCTTCTCAAGTGATTTCTATGGCCAGTCAGGGTTAAGACCATGGGTAAAAAGTAAAATTTACAACTTCGTTCAAGGGAGCAAACTGCCCAGCAGCCACAGCATTGGCTTAGAGATCCACTATTAATGTCTGTTTAGGGCACAGGAATGGGTAGTGAGAATGTCACTCAAGGCAGCCTGACTATATGACCCTTGCATCTACTGTGCTCCAGGAATCTGCATATATTATCTCATTTCATTTACTTAACCACTTTATTATATTAAAAAACAAACAAAACAAAACTTGAGAAGAGAACCAAACCACAAGCATTAAATAATCAGACTGAAGTTCCTGAGCTAACCAGACAGCTAGCAACATTTCCTGACTTGATTAATCTGGTAGCATGGTGTTTGTTGAAACTCATGTGGTAGCTCACTTAAGAGCCATGGCTTTCGTGGAAGGTCAGTTTTACCTTTGAAATAAATACTGACCTGCCAGTGATGACATGGGGCAGAGCTGCAGAGACAGTTTACCTGGAGGTGCACAGGGAAGCAGGCTGGATGGACAGGGGGAGCAGCAACCATACAGCCATGCTAAGGGTGGGTAGTGTGGCTCTGGGTCTTCATACGATTCTGCCCCCATGCCTGCAGCCGAAACACAAAACCAAGTGATGTGTGGGTATGTGCTGCCCCCAGGTGGCCAACACTAGCATTGCACTTATGAGACGAGCTCAGATACTACAGTCCGGGCTGGGTCTAGAGTGTGTCCTGGGATCAGAGGCTTCCTGCTGTCCATTATTCAGGCGTTGGTTGTGCTCAAAACTCTTCCTTCTCTGCACTAGCTAACATTGTATGGTGTGTGATATTCCTGCATCCCTACAGCTTCCTTGAGATGCAGAAGTGACTAGCATGGATGCCCCCCATTGCCGGTTACACCTCCATGATCATCTAAGTGAGCATGTCATGTAGAGGGTGTGATTCTTGGGTGAGGAAGCAGAAGGATAGGGGCATCCAAGTTACACAGAAAACCGAGGACTCCAGGTTTGGTGAAAAGGACACAATCCTCACTCTGAAATGGAGGCTGGGGACCTTGTGCTTTCCCATGGTCACTGGATCCCCGAGACACCTTGGGATAACTATTATCATATACTTTACATTCTGCTGAGCATAGCTGTGTGATGGTGGGGAATGTCACCCTGCATCTGAGCCTTGCCTCCATGTGGCAAAGGGAATGATGGCGCTCTCACCTTTGAGGGGTGCTATATACACATGAACGGCTGCCTGAGGACAAAGCACATACAGAGATTACTCCCCTCCAACAAGTGTATGTGTATCTCTGAAAGCCAAGTGTGTTCAGAGGAGCCCACTCCCTCAGAGGAGCAAGGTGAGAGAGGACTGTGCAATCTTGAAGTCAGATTCCTGAACCAGAGTCTTGCCCCTGCCTCTTCAACCTAAGTGACTTTGGACAAGATACCTGACTCAGTTTCTCACCTGGAAAATGGGGGTAGGGACCATCTGCACCATGAAGGTTATGCACAAGGCAGACAGAGCATAAGTGGATTGAGGGACAGCTGCTGCAGGTGGGTGCCGGGCACCATTGTCATTGCTGGTGTTCTGAGCACCAATGAGTTCTTCATACTGACTCCTCTCGAGATGGCACCAACCACAGATCTTACTTCACATGTTGGGTAGAACAGATAGTCACAGGTGTGCCCTCCTGGTCCCTTACTGATGCAGGGCCACCAGCACGAGGTAACACTGTCTTATGTGGTCTTGAACCTCCACTGAAGGGAACCTGGCAATGGACCAACTTCCCTAAGCTGACCTTGCAGACTTGAAAGGCAGGGCCTTTCCTCTTGGGCAGATCTGGGAACTGCACAGGGCCAGCTGGGCTGTGGGGAGGGAAAGTGGCATGCATGTGTATGTATGGTGACTTTAAAGGGCACCACAGGCTTTGAGTGTGCAGGTGGCTTCCTGCAGGTGGGTCCATGCATGACTGAAATGCAGGTTTCAACTCTACAGGGTCAGCTCAAGCCTGGAGTTTCTGAAGCTCCAAGGACCCCTCCCCCCAGTGGCATGGGTTCAAGTATCCAGGTATAGGAGTAGAGGGTTTCAGTGACCCCACAGGTCTGTACCCAGGCCAGGCCTTTTGCTGAGGTCAGAGATGAACCCACAGTATGCATACATGCACACTCACACGCGCATTCATATTCATGCACACATAAATGCATGTATGTGCAAATATACACACACATTTGAACATATACACACACAAACACCCATCAAGGCAGAGAATGCTGGCTTGTGACCACCATGTTCCCAGGCAGGCTTTGGCTGGCTTGTGTCTACCCATCAGCCTTCTGTACAGATAATAGTGGGTCTGAGGACCTCCACCTGGGTCACTGAGACCCTTGGGGACTCTGCTGTGGGAACTGACTGCACACCAAGTGTGACTACATGGCCAGCAGGTATTAAGAACCCTGCTGTGTTCTGTTTTGTGCTTCTGGGTCCTGCTATCACAAGTGCAGTTTGGGGTTGTTTAGCCACCGCCTCTCAGGACCCATTGTGGCACATCCCTGGGTTAATGCTGTTCACACCTTTGTCTCTTTTCTACTGGCCAGCAGTTCCCTTCTCCCAGGAGAAGCTTCCTGTGGCGAGGACACTGGTCCAAAGGGCAGTGCTGGTCTGGCCAGCAGGGCTGTGACTCTGTACCTGTTACAGTGGTGTGAGCTTGGGAAATGAAGAAATTGAGGAGTCTTTTCTCTTCCTGAGATCCCAATGAGAAGCAGTGATCTGGGCTTTGGCTTTGGCACTGCAGGACTTAGGTCCCCCACCCCTTTCTAATTAACATGCAGCCCAAGAGAAGGCAGGAGCCACCCTGACAGATGATAAGTACACATTGCAGCAGCACTAGAGAAATGACTGAGGATGGTTAGAGGAGAGGCAGCTGTGGGTGTGAGGCTGGGAGAAGAGGGACCTGTACAAGCCTCATTCCCAGGAACAGCTGACAATGATCTGCACAATCTCCAGCTTTGGGAGTCCTAACCAAAGCAAAGCCTGTCACCTGCAAGGCTGGGTTTTCTGACTTCACTGTGCTGGGGGGAGGGGAGGTGTCACTTGCTGGCCAGAAGCCACATTCTCATGCCTCTTAGAACATCTTTAGGGTAAAACTCAAGCTCCGGTCCTTTAAAAGTCAGGAAAGTAGCCATTGGCTGGCCAGGCTAGCAAGCAGAGCTGCCTAGGAACTCTCCAGGGTACTGAACCTCTCCTGGCTTCTCTGCCTCCAGCATCTCCCACCCTGGTCCCAGCCCTATCTTCCCTAGAGCCAACTTCTGAGCAACATCCCCAGAGAGCACTCAGGGAGTACCTAGAGAGCACCCAAGGAGCACCTAGGGAGCATCTAGGGAGTACCTAGAGAGCACCCAGGGAGCACCTAGGGGTCAGGACAGCTTCACAGATACATCACCCTGGAAAACACCTCAAAATCTATTTCTGGTATGCTTTGAAGCCAGCTCCCCCCCCACACACACACCCATGCTGTCAATGATTTATTGGACAAATGGCTTCAACCACATTTGGAAAGTTTCTTTCCTTCTCTAGCTGTTTTCGTCCTTCAGGTCACGTGTCCCCCCTCCTCTCTTATCTTTCTCCTCTCCCTTTCAACTCTCTCTTTTCTTTCCTTCTTCCTTCTCTATTTTCTCTCCCTCCTCCTCTCTTCCTATCCCTCCTTCCTCCAGGGGATGAAAGTTACATGTTCTAATTAGTTTTCGGAAGCAATGATTCTCATTGACTTTGCTTTATTCACGTTCTAAATCTGAGCTGGAATACTCCTGCTGTCCTCTAGGGTAGAAAACATCTTCGTCCATAACCTACCACACTGTTAGCCACTTTTTTTTCTTGTGTGTTGAAGCAGAAACTTTGACTGAAGCCCCTCCCCCTGTGTCAATCAGCTTCCTGTTACTATAACAAACACCTGAGATAATCAGCTTAAAAAGACTGGGCTGGTGAGATGGTTCAGTGGGTAAGGGGGCTTGCCACCAAGCCTGATGTCCTGAGTTCAATCCCTGGAACCCACGTAGTAGAAGAAGAGAACCACCTCCCACAAATTGTCCCCTGACCTCTACATGTGCACCTTGGTACACATGTGCACTCACATACTTAAGCACATATACACACAAACATAAATAAATTGGCGTTTGAAAAGGAGAGTATTAGTTGCTTTTCTGTTACTGTGATAAAACACCAAAACCAAAAGCAGCTTATAGAAGCTTTTATTTATAGAAGTGTTTATTTGGCCTGACGGTTTCAAAAGGGGGGTCCATCATGGCAGAGGAAAGCAGGAGTAAGAAGCTGAGAGACTGTGTCTCCATCCACATGAGGAAGCAGAGAGAGAACTGGAAGTGAGGTGAAGCCATAAAACTCCCCAGCCCCCCCACCGTGCTATACTTAAACTCCCACAAAGCTCCACATCCCAAAGGTCCACAATCTCCCCCAAACAGCGCCACCTACAGGAGATCAAGTGTTCAGCTGCATGAATCTATGGGGGACTTTTCATTCAAACTATGAGAGAGAGGAAGAAGAGGGAGGGTAGGGAAAGAGAGAGAGAGAGAGAGAGAGAGAGAGAGAGAGAGAGAGAGGGAGGGGGAGGGGGAGGGAGAGGGAGAGGGAGAGGGGGAGAGAGAGAGAGAGAGAGAGAGAGAGAGAGAGAGAGAGAGAGAGAAGAGGGAGGGAGGGAGGGAGAGAGATTGCTTTGGCTCATGGTGGTAGAGGGTCTTGCCTACTATGGGCTATTATGGCAGGGAGCAGAGAGAAGACAGCAGAGCAAAGCCATGGCCAGCAATCGAAGAGTGATCATGAAGGGCCACGGCCCCACTCTCCCCCTTTAAGGGCACATTACCAGTGACCTCAAGACCTCTCCTTAGTCCCTACATCTTTTTTTAATTATGTAATTATTTTATGTTTTTGAGTGTTTGCCTACATGTATGCCTGTGTACCAAATGTATGAAGTGCTCCTGGACCCTAGAAGGGGGCATCAGTTCTCCTGGGAGTGGAGTTACAAAGGATTGTGAGCTGCCCTATGTGTACTAAGAATCAAACCTAGGGCCTGTGCTGTTAACCACTAATCTATCTCTCCAGCCCTGGCTCCACCTCATGTGTGTGTGTGTTTAACTTACAGCTCTCCCACCTTAACTTAACTCTAATCTTGAGGCATGACTTTAGCCTTAGTACACAGACATTGGAGGACACTCTATATCTCAACTGTAACAACACATCCCATGGGTAAAATGGAAGGGGGTTTGTTGAGATGATCAGTTGTTCAACAAACAGGGTGCTAAGTCCTAATAATGTATGTTGGGCACACATTTTATTATTGATTTATTGGTTTGGTTATTGGTTGTAGAGAAGGGAGCCAGGGGCTTGTGCATGCCACAGGCTAGCACTCCGCCACTAGGCTACATCCCCAGCCCTCTTTAACTTTTATTGTGAGGCATGATTTTGCTAAGTTGCCTAGCCTGGGCTCAAACTTACAGTTCTCCCTCTTCAGCCTCCAACGTAACTGAGATGGCACTGTTACTCACTAAGGGGCTTCTGCTTGGAGGAGCTTGGGAATCCAACTACCCAGCCCAGGTGCAGCTCTCCCCCACTGGAAAATGTGGGGCTGGGAATGTTTTTAGTGTTGGTGGATCTGGGTTCAGGTTGCTCTCTTTAAGTTGAACCTGGCAAAATGTGCCAGGGAGAGAGGTTGTTTATACTCAGAGGCTAGTGGCCACGTCAGAGGAGCAGCAGATGGCAGTTGATTTCAGGGTGTCAGCCCACCAGGAGGCAAATCCCTGATGGGTGACTCTTGGATAGGCAAGGTCCTGAGACCACAGACCCCAGAGTGTCTTTTGCTTCTGCTGTGCCTTCACATGTCTGCTGCTGCCGTCTTTCTCTGGTATCTGACATGGTGTGAAGGGGTCTGGGAAGACCCCCACTGCCTGTGATGTAGTGTGTTTGTCTCACGGAAACATCCCGTCCTACTGGGCACTTTTACCTTAGGACTATTATGAAAATGATTTCTTCTTAAGCTGTACTGTCTAATTGATAATGATAATGTTAGTTTAAACAGAGTTTTGATGACAAAAAATAAAACAAGGAAGTGTCACACAGCTAGAACCCATGAGTTTCTATTGAGGAGCCATGTAGACTGTGGCTTAGGTTAATAATTAAGAAAAACAGTAGAGTCCCAGGAGCCCAGCTAGTTTAAATTCTTCTGATCTTAATGTTGGGAGATGTGTTCACAGGTTTCAGAGTGCATCACAGCTGAACAAAGCTTTTAAAATAACTTAAAGTTAGACTAGATGTTTTTGTCAAGTCGCTTTGAGGTGAAAAACCCAAGAAGACAATCTAAAGTTTTAGAAAGGCACATAGTTGAGTAAGGAACTCATTAAAGTCAGGGAACAAGAACAAAGCAGCCCAATTATCATTAACTGATGCACCTTTCTTGCTAGGACTGGTCGATGACCAAAGATGATGATTAATTGCTTTTACCTATTTCTGCCCTCAATCTCCTGATGTAAAAAAAAACAATTAATAATTGTGTATGTACCCTAAAGATTTAAAGTAGAGCTAACTGATTCTTTTTCATATATAAAAATTTAGAGCCGGGCGTTGGTGGCGCACGCCTTTAATCCCAGCACTCGGGAGGCAGAGGCAGGCGGATCTCTGTGAGTTCGAGGCCAGCCTGGGCTACCAAGTGAGCTCCAGGAAAGGCGCAAAGCTACACAGAGAAACCCTGTCTCAAAGAAACAAAAAAAATTAGATTTGTAACTCCTTTAAGATTCCTTATAAGAACTGGGCATTGGTGGTGCACGCCTTTAATCCCAGCACTCGGGAAGCAGAGCCAGGCGGATCTCTGTGAGTTCGAGGCCAGCCTGGGCTACCAAGCGAATTCCAGGAAAGGCGCAAAGCTACACAGAGAAACCCTGTCTCGAAAAATCAAAAAAAAAATTAAAAAGATTCCTTATAAGATTATCTTTCACGATAAGTAATAAAGTGATTGGTCCTTTCTTTGTAACCACAAAATACAGCCTGCCAGCAAAAGAATATCTTGCTTGCTTACACACTGTTGGTCTATAACAAGTTGCTTGGATATGAATGTATGTGGGTCTTGGAATAATTTGTTTTTTCATCTGTAATATGTAAAATGTTTAATCATGTAAAGGATATGGAAAACATGCTGTTTTTTACTTGTATTCCTTGAAATAATTCACTTGAAAAACAGAATGTAATCACATTGTAATTTTTATATTGCCTGAAAGACTTTGCTGGGGTATATAAGCTGTAAGGGAAAGAATAAAGAGAGAGTTAAAATGAGAGTTAGAAAGAAAATATCAAGAATGAGAAAAAGATCACCAGGAAAATAAAGAATAGAGAATGCGAAAGAGGAATAAAGAAAAGGTCTGAGAGAAACCGTCAAGACAGTGTGTAAGTGTCTTTTCCCTAACCCCTTAGATAAAAAAGTCCTAGTACGAGTGGACTCTGTGGATTCCCTTTGAGCCCTGCGCTGCTGGAGGCTGGTCCCCCAGGCAGCAAAACTTAGATTTTGGTTATTTGAGACAGGGTCTCACTATGTAGCTCAGAACTCTTAAGTCAAGTAGTATCTCCAGTGCTGAGAGTACAGGGATGTGCTGTCATGCCAAATTGAACAGTCAGGTGAGTCTCACGGGCTAATCAGGTTAGGTGGTCACCGTGGAATCGGCCATTCCACCGCCCCCATCAGGTTAGGTGGTCATTGTGGCCATTCCACCACCCCCATCAGGTTAGGTGGTCACTGTGGCCATTCCACCGCCCCCATCAGGTTAGGTGGTCACTGTGGCCATTCCACCGCCCTCTTCAGTTCACAGCAACAGAAACTAATCCTGACAAGGGGGGTGGCTTGATCATGGTGGACCAGGCAGTGGGCCATGGATGGCTGCTCAGCGGGGATGACACCATGGCTGAGTCTGGAAGGGAGGATAGGTGTGAGTGAAGGAGAGGGAACCCAGGAGAGGGAACCC
>CABHPQ010136989.1:241-21545 GCA_902168405.1 Peromyscus aztecus
GCAGTCTTCTCCCATTAATAAGCTATGACCCTTTTTAGGCAGGAAACCATCCTGGAGGGTCAGATTATGATAGGACATTGAGTCATCTTCCTTATTTCTCCAGATTCTCACCCCTTTTTCTTCTTTGCATGCTTTTCTCATTCAGACTTACAGTAGGGCAGCCTTTGGAGTCCAAGGTATCCCTATTTTTTATGATCTCCAAACTCCCTTCAACAAAGCCTCACGGCCAGAGCCATGTCTGTTGGGCCTTTTGATCACAATCCTGAGTTCTGATACATGTCATATCCTTAAAATGTTTGGTGAATGGATGTGTGATTTTATATTTACCTCAAGAAATGCACTAGCAAAGAGCATGAGCTGCTTCCAGCTCTGCTGCCACAGTAACCAGCAGGTGACCTCGGTGAATAAAGGTGTCTTAGGGGGCAGTTAGCAGACGTGTTACTCACGGCAACACAGAAGGAACACAGCAAGAGCCTATTGACCAGGAACACGCCAAGGATCCACTGTGTAGGGCTTTACCATGTGGTGATTACTGAGGAAGGCTTGGCTTTAAGCACTGAGATATGGGGAGGAGCAGGAAAATAACCTAGGGGATCCACATCTATGTGTGGGTGTGTCTCATCCTGTCACTGGTTCACCCTCTGACTCTATATAAACCTTAGGGGTGAGGTCAGACTTCCTTGGGGTGACGCAAGCAGGGATGCTTCAGTGAGCTTAAAGAAGCCTGTTCAGAGACTTTTATGGGATGGCTTATGTTCTCACTGCTAATTACCTGTTTAGTCATCAGCCAACTTTTGGCATCTCTGTTAGGGTGCTAAGAAGCTAGCCTCCATCCTTTAAATGCTATCAAGACAATATAATCCCAGAGGTAAATGCTGATCCTACCCAGCAACCCACTAAGAGAACAGCTTGGTACCTGGAAATCATATCACTATGTGGAAGTGGAATAACATGCCCAGAACGTCTTGCTGAGGAGGCAAGTCAGACAGGCAATGGCGTGGTGACCAAGTGCACTGTCCTGGGGCTGATTTCCTTGCTTGCTTTGGGTGATGTCTCTTCCCTTCTATGACCCACTGAGGAGAGGGATGTGATTTTCCTATCATCTCAACACTCAGGGTGAGCTTGGGGTTGGGATTTTAACACATCATTTTACAAATAGAAAAAGCATCCTTCTGAAATTCTGCTCCTTTCCTTCCCTCTAGAGATGGTCCTCCTACTGTAAGACTTGGGAAAGTGGCTGAACTGATCAAAATAAAATGAATAACGGACAGTGTTGTAACAAGTAGCTGAACCAATAATGAGATAAGTCAGAATCTGAATCCAAAAGTCCTGTTAGTGTTAATTCTACATTGCTGCTGATTTGAGCTTGGTTTCTATTTGATTTTGAATATTAGCTATAATGGTATAATAATATCTTAAAACAGGGTTGTTATCAGCCATTTTAAACCAAGTCCTAAGAAATATTTTTTCTAAGTTAAAAAACTCTAAATGAAAAAATAAATAAGTAAAGATTTGACAAAGTAAATACTCACTTGAATCTGAAAGATTTCTATGAATCTGGTATGATATAAGTGCTAGAGAAGAGAAAGGGGATGTAGTCAAACGTTTACAGTATAATGTCATAAGACATATAAGAGAATTTCAGGCAAAGTGATATGGGCACAGAGTTGCTCATAACTTGAAAATAAATCATTTTGGTACAAAAATAAAGCTCAGGCACTCAAAATTATATAGAACCATCTGCTTCACTTCAATTTTCTTGAATAAATTGTGATATATATATATATACACATACACACTTATATGAATATATACATGCATGCATATACAGCCTGTGTGTATATATACATACATACATGCACCTAAGTAAGGTTTAAAATGTCAAGAAATATGAACAACCATTGTAGAAACACCATTACATTTATGCCCTGTCTGTTGATTGGCTTTTGACCCAGCTAGCTACTCCATCTATTGTAAAAATACATGATGGACAGAAATCTGAGTCCTTTGGCTTCTCTTTTCATGATAGTTATTTTCTTACGTTTTGCTTCATCCTGGTAGAGAAAAATGTATCCTACAAAAATGCAAACCATGAAAATCACCTGATTTAATACAAGGAAATATGATGCCCAAACGATACTATATGTGTTCTTATGCTTTATCTTCATATAATATAACCTAAGGCCCAACTGATATGTCAAGTAATGTTCTCCATTTAACCTGAAAAGGGTCTCAACCATGAGCAGAGCTGACCTTTGCTCTGCTCCCTCCCACATGCATCATGATGTGGTATTTGAAAACAGACAAACATGAAGCTTTCTTTACAAACTGTGGTCTTGACACTCCTTTAGTTTCTAGCTCCTCTGCTTCTAGGAGAGAGTCCCAAACTAAACGCTAAGCATGCTGATTGCCACACCCAGGGAGAAGGTGCTGGAAGAACCAAAATAACTTTTCGAGGAACAAATCACAGCCATCTAAATTACTCCTTTGACAGAGTAATGGATCTTGCAGATGAAACGGAGCAGAAGGTGTCATATATCTTGACTTCACAAGATTTGTCAGCTTTTCTTGGTCTTTTTTGAAGAACACATTCATAAATAATTTGGAAAATTATGAGTTAGACCTTAAAACTTTTGAGGTAGACTACCACACCTGGGAATGGCACTCCAAATGTGAAAAATAGTTATGTGTGTTGTTTAGAGTAGGGAAAGGAATCATGAGTTAGTTTATCAAGGAATTATGTTGAGCTTGGTGCTGTCCACTACTGACAAGAGCTGCTCATGATTTGATGATTCAATTTCATCTAAGTCAGTAACTACACAATGGGGCTGCAGTGGACATGGGTATGCCAAAGACAGTGGCTATCCCTGGAGCGTGAGGTCTCTCCAAAATCTGTATCCTGAAGTCAACATCTTCAGTACTTCAGAATACATATATTTATTTCATGTTTGTTCTTTAAAAATGGAAAAATACAAGGCCATAGGGTAAGTGTTCCCCCAATATGACCATTATCATTATAAATAAAAATTTTGATATGGAAGGAAAGACCCTATGAAGGTATCAGAAGAAGATGGCCATCTACAACTCAGAAGAGAAGTTTCAGAAGAAGTTAGCCTGCTTTCACTGGATTTACAGACCCTGAAACTCGGGAGAATAAATTTGTATTGTGAATACTACTGGGTCTGTGGTGTATTATAGTGGACTGGAGATGTTTATGTGATCCCCATGCCAAGAAGCAGATACGGAGTGCCCATGATGGCTCCCACCGGGCCAGGAATGAACAAGTCACTCGAGTGAAAGTGAAACACAGGGTGGACAGCAGTATGGGTGGCCAATGACCACAGACCCTCAACCAGAATGGCTCACACAAGGATTGGTACTGGTTGATAAAGGGGACTGACAGCTGATTTAAGGAGACTGCAGGTACACAAGGAAAGAAGTGTCAGCACAAAGGAAAATCATGTGGGCTACAAGTGACAGTGGGAAAGGTGTCCTTCAACCTGCTTCCGCTGACTTGCAAATCTGACTCTTATTTAACTCTCAAATGCTTTCTCCGGCCTTACTCCTTGTGTTCTTAAGACGCTTGTACCCAACCACATATCCAGAGTAGACCAGGTCTTATGCCATTTGGAAGCTGGAAAAATGAATTTCTCTAAATTATAGCAGCAGAAGCTTCCAAATTGGAAACTGCATTTCCCTTTGGAAGAGATCATGAACGAATATGAGAACACTTTCATGGGGACATTTGCATTCTGGAAATATGAGAATATTCACACTTATTCTGTCTTTCAGGAGGCCTGGTACACAATGTCCTTTCTTTAGGATTAAATATAAAGTAAACTTGTTTTGCCTTTTAAAAATTGGCATATATTCATTGGAGATAGTAATGGTTTTTGTAAGAAAATTTCAAAGATATCATACTTTGACCACATTCACCTCCCTCCTCTTCCCCTCTCCTGATTATCTTTCAATTCTGAAAATTAAGCACATATATAATGTTCCCTTTTGTTTCATTTTATTACTGAATATATATCTACATATGTGTACTGTGCATGCATGCCATGACCCATGTGTGAAGTTCAGGGGACATCATTCATGAGTTGCTTTTCTGCTTGTACTCCTTTGGGGAAAGTGTGCTGGCAGCATGCCAGGAACGTCAGGCAGTCCCGCCCAAGAGCTTCTGGGTGAGTGTTCTGTCTCTGCCTCCTATGTCACCACAGAGACCTGGGATTACAGATGTAAGCCATGGAATCCAGCTCTGTAGGAGTTACAGGGGTCAAGCTCAGGCCATTAGGGCTCTCACAAGTGTCTTTCCCTGTCGAGCCATCTCAGTGGCCTAAAGGTTGCTCTTTCAAAATTCAAAATTGTAATTCTTACACTTTTGGTAAGGAGATCTAAATGTAGAGGATTAAATTTGTATCTAAAAATCAGTATTTCAAAATGACTACAGTAGAGGGGTGTTGGGTGTGTGTGTGTGTGTGTTTCAATTCTCACTTTCATCTGTATGAGAATTCACTCCCAGAGGTGAAGGCAGGACTCCTGCAGCAAAGACAAGCAGCGTGCTGAACTTCACCTTGAACTGGAGGAGTGACTGGGCATGACACAGAATTAGCTAGAATGCAGTGTTTTAATGCCATATTCACTGTGGCTTCATGGTAAAGTTAGACATGGTGAGCTCCGGTTTTCCCTGAAACATAACAAATGGAGATATGATCTCACAAGATCTTTCTTTTGGGATGGAAGAGGACACACTAGCACACAAAATACTTAAACAGCATGCCTGTGAGATATGGAAGGGGATTGGAGATGTGTCTAGCCAAGATATTCCCAGTGAGCACTCCTGCTGGAACCCCCAAACACTTAGAGGTCGGGGTTAGAGGTACTCCTGTCTCTTAGGCTTCCCCAGAAGGCATTCTTTACTTGGTGCTGAGACACAGCCCTTTTGACATTGTGACATGAGACTGTCATAATATAGCATTTTCACCTTTAAAGTTCAGACTCATAAGCTGCACAATCAAGATACAAAACACATTGCAAAAGAATCTCATAATGCTATGAGTAAGTTTACCATTTCATGTTGACCCACACCCACTATGTCCTTGTCTGCATGTGGCATATAGGCCACAGATTGGGCACACCTGGAATAAAGTGAAGCAAGGAGAGAGGAGCCCCTCTGTGAGGCTATAGGGAGGAAGTTTTCTAAGCCATGGGCTAAGTGAGAATCTGCTCTCAGAGGGCTACAAGCTGCTATTTTGCACCTAGCTCCCAGAATGCTCCAGGCTGGTTCATTCCTCCAGAACAAAG
This sequence comes from Peromyscus aztecus, assembly GCA_902168405.1. Taxonomy (NCBI): domain Eukaryota; kingdom Metazoa; phylum Chordata; class Mammalia; order Rodentia; family Cricetidae; genus Peromyscus; species Peromyscus aztecus. The sequence continues at coordinate 5,546 of CABHPQ010136989.1, forward strand.
TTTGGGGAAAAAATGCCAGGAACTTGGAGAATTTGATGTTTGGGGGTCGTCCAGCTAAGGTGCTAGCTCACTTTACAATCAACTTCTGAGATTTGATTATTTGTTGTTAAGTAAGATCAAGTTTCCAGACATCAGCTGAAGTCTTTCCATGTGGAAAAGGGAGGTAAAAACAAATTTTAAAAAAGGATAAAAAAATATTTCAGAAAGTTTTTAAAAACTAATATTAAAAAGTCCTCAGAGAAGAAAAAATATATTATGGCCATGAAACAAGAATTGCCTGCTATAAAAACGAGGAACACTATATTAGGCATTAAAATTTTAATATCACAAATTGAAACTATCAGGAGGAGTGCTAGAAAATATAGGAGAAGTTAAAGAGCTGTCCCAGGAACTATGACAAAAAAAAAGTCAAGAAATGTAGAACTCAAGAGAAAACATAATTAAATCAGAGGATTCAAGGAAACAGATCTGGGAGGGTAAGAAGAAAATAACTAGCAGGAATTATTTTAAAAGAGAACAAAAGAAATATAGAGGACAAAAAGTTGCTCCAAATCATAAAGAAAATATCCCTGAAACAAAGTACATGGGTTTCTAGATTAGCTTGTCCATAAACTGCCCATTCAGCACATTATTGTGAAATTTCAGTGAGGGAAAATTCTACTGGTTACGAACAGTGAGATCATAGTTTATTTCCTATATATAGCTGGACAGTGCCCCCCCAAAGATGGATGTTCCTGTGTTTTTAAACTTTATAAGAGATACCACACCTATAAAAATAACCTTTACAAATGTGATTAAGAATCTTTGAAACGAGATTATTCTAGATTACCAGATGGGTTTTAGGCGCCGTCATCAGTGTCCTTAGAAGAGACAAAGGGAGGGAGAAAATGATGTCAAGATGCAGCAGAGACTTGAAGGTGCTTGCCTTAAAGATGAGTGTGGGATGGTCACAAGCACAGGAATGTTGGCAGCTACTAGAAAATGGAAGAAACCAAGTAGAGTCTTCTGTAGAGCTTCTGGAGTGCATATGACCATTGATGTTTCGTCTCAGCTGCTGCAAGACTAGTGTTAGACCTCTGATGTCCAGAACTGTGAGACCATACATTATTGTTGTTTAATGATACCCTTTTTTAGTGTAACTTGTTACAGCAAGTAGAGGAAAATAGTGTACCTCTGAAGGGCCATGTGTTGCTAGAGTTTTCCTGCCTGGCCCACAGTCAGGATAAATCTCTTTCACCTGCTAGTCCCACAGCCGCTCAGACCCAACCAAGTAAACACAGAGACGTATATTGCTTACAAACTGTATGGCCATGGCAAGCTTCTTGCTAACTGTCCTTATATCTTATATCAATCCATTTCTATAAATCTATACCTTGCCACATGGCTTGTGGCTTACTGGCATCTTTACAAGCTGCTTGTCCTGGTGGCGGCTGGCAGGGCCTCCCTCTGCCTTCCTGTTCTTTTTATTCTCTCTGTTAGTCCCGCCTACACTTCCTGCCTAGCCACTGGCCAATCAGTGTTTTATTAGCAACACATTTGCCATACAGAACATCCCACAGCAGCCATGGGACAAAATTAAGTGAGGATTATTCTTAGATGGTCTAGTAAATCTGATAATTAAGAAGGCCCTTAAAATTGACCTAGGCCCTCTACATATATGTAACAGCTGTGTAGCTTGGTCTACTTCTGGGCCTTCTAACAATGAGAACAGAGGCCATCACTAGTGCTTTGGCTGACTCTTCAGATCCCATTCCTCATACTGGGTTGCCTTGCCCAGACTTAATACAAGGGGAGGTGCTTAGTCCTCCTAAAGCAACTTGACATGCCATGCTTTGTTGATACCCATGGAGGGCCTGCCCCTTTCTGAACAGAAACAGAGGAGGAGTAGAAGGGGGTACGGGGGGAGTTGTGGGGAGGGAATGGGAGGAGAGAAGTGAGGGGAAACTTTGGTCAGGATGTAAAATAAATGAAAGAAAGAGAGAGAGAGAGAAAGAAGAAATGTCTTTATACTGCATGAGAATACGATTTACAATCTAGAATTATAAGTCAAGTAAGTGATCAGTTAAATACAAAATCATAAAGTCTCTAATATACTCATCTTCTGTAGTTTTTTTCTCAGAGGTAATGGCATGTATGTCCCTATCAACATGAAGGAGGAATCCAAGAGATATCCAGAATCTAGAAGTGGAAGAACCAACACAGAACAGCCATGATTGGTTCTTATCGGATAGAAGAGAATAAAGGCTTTGGAATACAGCTGTGAAAAAGTGTTGATTCCTGCTGAGGCTGGGAGTATTAACCTGAAGAAGTGTTGCCAAGGAAACAGGTGGGACACAGAAGTGACGTGGTGTCTGACCATTCTGTAATGCTAGGAGAATGGTTAAGGATCCAGCAATAACAGGTGAGAAACTAATCAAGGGAATAAACAATGTTAAACTCTGCATTAAACAAATATGATGCAAGAAAGGGAATAGGATATCTGTGGATTAACTGTGATTAATAAAATAAATATTGCCAAGTCATTTGGTAATGTGTCTGTGCTGGGGCAGACAGGAAGTGATAAGAAAAGGGACAAGGGACAAACTCCTCGTATTCCATACTGTGGAGCTAGTGCATAATATTTATCATGAAGAATAAATATCAGCATGTGCCTGGTATTTAGAAATAGGAAAATAAATGCCAGAAAGGCATTTGAAAGAGGATGCTGTCATGGAGCAAACATCACCAACGTGGCTGGTGGTGTTATAATTCATGCAATAAACTTAGATTTCTAAAATTATTAATTTTTAGGTATAACTTTGCTTTTTAAAAAATTAAGATTGAGGAAGTTCTTTCTTTTGGAATGGGCTGCACTGTAACCCTCCACAATTGATTTGCTTATGTCCTAAATCACAGTCCAACAGAAGGTGAACTCATGTGGAGAGACTTTCTAAAGTAGTGGTTAAATTAAAACAAGATCCAATATGACTGGTGTGTTTATAAAGGTATGAGGTCAGGAACACAGGTTTGCACACAGGGAAACATGGAGTAAACCAGTGAACAAAGTCTGAAAGATACATTCTCTCTCAGCAGCATTCACCACTGCAGAAACTCTAGTCTTAATCTTGCGGTCTTAGAATCTACGAAAATAAGTTTCTGTTGAACTCACCAAGCCTGTGGCCCTTTGTCATAGCAGCCCTGGGAAAACAGTTTTGCAGTTACTGTCTTGTAATTGTCCTATTTGGGATAGAGATCCAGAATACATTCTACTGATGAGTTAGGTATCTACTGAAGGGCATTGATGCGTCAATCACCTGAGGAGAAGATGAATCCCAGGGCAGGAAATGAAAAGTCCTTGAAAAATATAACGGAAAAGTCCTGTTTTGGGTTGACCATGAGTGATAGTTTAACACATGGAATTTCCTGACAATGGTTTATGTTCCCTGCTCTACCCATTAAGAATCAGGAAGGAATGTGGTCCAGTGAAGATCCTCTTGAGGTCAGGTTTAGACAGAGGCATCCTTCTGGACATGCTTGTATGATCTTTAGTGTTTGGTGACACTCACTGAGTTCACAGCCTCCCCTTGGTTCACTTGGCACTGATCAGAGATTTCAGGAGGTATGGCCAAGGAATGGTCAGATCAGAGTGTCAGTGTGCCCAGAGAGCATAGCTGTGCCCACCTGACAGCAAACTCTTCCTGGGCTGCAAAAACAGTACATCATCTAACTCTGTTATCTGGTCGCTGTCCATTTGCAGCATAGACAGTTTTCCAGAGGCTAATGGGCTGCTTAGGAACCTAAAAATGTTTTGTTTTTAACTCCTCAAAACAAAAATACAGAATAAGAACAACTTGTCATTTCATTAGGCTAAATATTTAAGCACACCCCCACCTGTAACCATGCAGCCTCACTTCCAGCCCAGATGAATCCAGAGCAAATTGTCCTCTTGTGTGCTGGATCCCACCCCTGCCATGGTACTTCCCTGGCTCCATCGTTTCTCTTTTCTCTGGAACTGTTCTCACTGGTACAATTCCTGCTGGAAATTCTCATATCTTTTAAATGTTTTTTGCTCTTGATGTCACGTGCCCCTCTGTTCTCACCCTGTCCTCTGTTCCTTGTTCTATCAAACTCCCGGCAAAAGGGGGCTGCGTTCACTCTCTCTGCTTTCATCTGCTGTTCTCTCAGGAAGCTGCCTCAAACAAACGTTTGCTCCCATTGCGATACTAACACAGCCCTTGCCAAGGCCAGGGCCAACCAGGGCCCCTTCTTCCTTGACCTTAACCTCTCAGCAGCATTAGCCCTGGCTGGCCCCTCCCATCTTCTTACAGCCTTTCTTTATCCGGTTTCCAGGATACCATATTCTCCTCTTTTATCTTTCCTCTCTAACCTCCCTTGCCCCTGAGGTTTTTTTTTTTTTTTTTTTTTTTTTTTTCTGCTGATTTTTCCTCTCTTTCAGACTGCTAAGTGCCCAAGTAGCCCCAGGCTCTTTCTATATTAACTTTACATTTATTCTGTAGGTAATGTCATCCCATTTCACAGCTTTAAAAAGAAGCATAAGCGGACAGCCCTCGGATTTAAATATGCAGCCTCTCTTTGTCTCTAGAAATCTACATGAGTGGGCATTGGCCTATTTAAACTCCAGTCTCATCCTCTTGCTCACAAGCCCAACTCTTTCCTAGTCTTTCTTGCTTTCGGGAACAGCGGCTGAACTAAGTCAATAGAGCTGCCGTGATGACACGGTCTTACTACTTTCTGCCTCAGGACAGACGGTCTTTATTATCTATCTCTTTTATTAGAGTTTTTACTATTTTTAAACACTATTTCTTTCCTAGCAGGATTCAAAGTCAAAGATTATAGGAATATAAAATTAAAAGAAAAAGCCACTAAAGAGAAAAAGAAGAAAAGGTTACTTTTATCCAACAATAGGAAGAAATCAAGAATTGAAGAAAACCACCCAATTGTGCCTTGTTCTTTGCTTACCAAGTCTTCCAAAATAAAAGACGAAGATGGTGGTTCCAGCCATCACTACAGAGATAAAGAGAGCCGGAAGGAAGGGTTCTAGTGCAGATGCGTCCTGCACGGATGGGTCACTCAGGAGGAAGCTGTGACATCTTTTCTCCAAGTACTTGTAAGCCCAAGTAGGCAACAGTCTGTTCTGGAAGATGTCAAGGCATGCACTCCAGGGAAAGACAGCAAGGATCTAATTACCTCCCCAGGTCCATATAATTGAGATTTATAATGCCCAATTCCATCACCACCAGACTTTGGTTACATAGTGAACATGCAGCATTAAACCTGGCACCATATGGGCCTTAGCCAATGCCAATCAGTGACTGCATGGGGTTTACCAAAGAAGCTGGTCACACACCTTGTGGGCCTCCAACAGAGATATTTTATTTTCATACCCAGTGCCCTTCAAGTTTCCCTTTGAAAGAACCACAAATAACAGGTTTTAGCACATCAGGTGATATTTTGCTTCCTGAAGCATTTAAATTAATTTTCTATTACCAATGCAAATGTGTACTTTCCAATTTACCCACTGCACAATAAAGTCTAATTTAAAGCAATTAATGTTCATTAATGGGCCCATCTGCATGTTTATCACTTTATCCTTAAATACTTGAGACATGGTATCCATAGTCTATAGCTCACTTCTTATCAGCACGGATTCTTCTCTTCAAGGGTAAATGTAAGACTCCCATGCCTGAATTTCAAGTCCGTACAGTAAAACCACACTGCCCTTACAGGAAAAGTTTTGGGGAGAAGGTTGAACATCATAGCGATAAACATGCTTAATGCCAAACAAGGCTGTACTCCCTGTCTATCCCTCACTGTGTTCTACCTCTTTGCCTACAGCTGGATCAGCACAGCTGTGAGCGGGTGCTGGCCACCAACAGCGGCAACAGCTTTGGCTTCTTTCTTCCCTTATGTCGCCCTCATGCCACAGGGGGGCACTGAGTGAGCAAGGAGACAAGTAAGCGTCAGTGTGTCACCAAGTATTAGCTTCAGCATCAAATAGTCATTGTGCTGCATTCATTACTGGTACTAACTGTGTGCACTTGTGAATACTATCTGAACTTCTAGAGCTAGAGCATCTGTCTTTCATACTACCAGAGGGTGTTTCCAACCAAAATCCACAAAGATCATATAATAGAAGATAAAAGCATGCTGTGGCAAAAACAAACAAACAACAACAACAAAACTAGGCTCTTCCAGAACAGCCTGCCAACATGCAAGTCTAGGCTTTGCAACTCATCACCAGTGAGTGTGTGTGTGTGTGTGTGAGAGAGAGAGAGAGAGAGACAGACAGACAGACAGACAGACAGACAGACAGACAGACAGATACAGACAGACAGCAGACAGGGACAGAGAGAAAGATAGAGTAGTCTTTAAGTGCCCTGGATTTCTACAAAATGTGTAATACAATAATATCTTTATTAAAGAAACTCAAAGGATTAAAATGTGCTAATATATATAATTTTTTGTAATACAGAGGTTGGTAAATGACAGTGACTTGATAGATGTTACAGTAAGAAAAACAAAAACAGTAGGTACTTTGGAAATAATAGACATTTTTATTAAGGCTTTTTCCTAGAGCCACAGCTGAGGTGCTAAAATGTGGTCTCTGGGCTTAGAGACAAGCTTAGGTACCTGCTGGCATCAGGGTGTGTGCATGTAGCTTCTTTTCACCATCTCTTACCATACTAGAGAAAAGCATAATAAGTACCCCTCTGTGACACTACTATGTCTAAATCTGACAGCCAAGTGTATGTGTAATTCTTGAAAAAGAAAAGAAAAAAAGAAGTCAATGATATGTTGACATCATCGTAGCAAATGAATTTGCATTTTAAAATCTAATGATATTAAATAAAGATCAACACATATGACTTCCCTATTCCTGAAAGAAATAAAAATAGTTAAACATTTCCACACGTGTGATTTCAGTGAAATTTACATTCACCAGTCATTATCACTTTGGTGGAAGGCAAAATGATATTGTACTTGTCACTGGAGGGACAGATGGAGTAGAGCTTGGTAGGCTGACAAGCTAGCTGACAGAAATGAGTAAAATTTACGTTCCTACCAACCTAATGGCAAGCAATTATCTCCGAACTAGATAACAAATGTGCTTCTTTATCCTAAAACTTGACATACGCTATAGAAGTTTCCAGAAGGCATATTTTCTGTAAGGAAGCAGCTGCTTCTGTATTCAGCATTTAGTGCAAGAGTTTAATTGATGCTGACCCTCCCAGAAGCTTTGGTTCCAACTGAGATAGTGAGAGGACAGAAGTTTACCTGATGCCGCCTGTTACTTTCTGGATCTACTTCTCTGTTGAAATACTGACTTACAAATGCAGTTTTACTTCATATTCAATACCACTTACAGATTTGGGCATTGGTAAAATATGAATTGCTTTCTATAATATCCGTAGTCATACTGTTTTATTAATATCATAAATAAAACATATACAACTGGGAACTTTGGTGTTTACCTTGAATTGAAGATTCTTACATGACAAAGAGCATTTTGTCAACCTGCCTAAATATTGCCTTATCTATTGAAAATGGGGATTTGTTTGGGTATAGATTATCATAAGTGACAACATATAGTTAAATATTATTAATGTAAAGTTTTATGGCATTTAAGTATGTCTATATTGTCAATTTTCATTATTTTGTCTCATAAACATATTCTGTAAGATATAGTAACCAAACAAAAAACAGTATCCTATATAAAATTGCATATATTGAAACAAAATCAAGACCTGTTTGAATTATTTTTATCTCTTTACTTTCATAAATGCATAAAATATCAGTTATTTGACAAAGAAGATAAAGTATAACAATGAAGTTAAACATAAAGTATGAAAACATATATTCACAAGTATCTTTGATGGAAATGGCCATATACTTATAATCCAAGTCACTTATGTTTGGAACAAGGAATTAGAGTAGAACATATTGTTGTAAGAACCTAACTGTGGTATCAAATAAGAACAGTGAAAGTATCTTTAACCATTTAAAATTTGTTATAAAAGTAGCTCAGTTATATAATAATCTTAATCTAGTGAAAATAGAGGAAGGAAAGAAAACCTTGGAGTGAATATGTGACATTTCAGGGGTTGATGGTGGACTTTCAGTTCAAAGGGAAGAGCGCAAAAAGAAGCAGAATGGAAAGAAGGACACCCAATTATTCACTATAAACCAATGTACTAGTAACAAATGCATGAATAGATACAGAAACTATGAAAAAAAATTGGAATGTCTAAATTTTATTTGGCTTCATTTATTAATGAGAAAATGATGAAAAAGAAAAGAAATGAATGTACAATAACATATAGTAGAGATTTTGAGCAGATACTAAGGTTCCAAGGATGCTGAGTACCTTGACCTAAGGAGTAAGGGAAAAGGGACACTCCTCACACTGGTGCTAGACCGAACATAGCAGGATACTGTCAACTACCTGCCCTACATGTTTATTCTCAATAAACTGGGAGGGGTGTTTACTTGTCAGGATGAATGAGGGGAGAGATGGGTTCTTAAAACAGAGGTATTGAGAGAAGCACATATCTCCCAGAAAACACCAAGTATGCAGCCAAAATCATGACTAAATTTTCAGGATTATCAGGTGACTCAGTCTTGAGTGGTACTTTCTGTTACAGAGCTCAGAATTGTGGAGTCAGAGGTGAAAATCCACATTTAGACTCAGATTAAAGATAGAAAAGGGTGATGATAATGACCATGACAATGACAGTTATTAACTCCTCTGTCAAGCATTATGGAAAGCTATTTGTAGGAATGATCTCATATCTTCATCTACCATCCAATTATGTTTATATCCCACCTGTGATAAATGAGAAGGTGGAAACACCATTTTTGTTGTTGTTTGTATTTTTGTGCTGCTTTGCTTTTTGAAACACTATCTTAAGTTGTAACTCAGGATGGCCTGGAATTTACTTTCTGGCTCAGGCTGGCCTTGAACTCATAGAACTCCTCTTACCCTTGACTACAGAGTCCTCGATTATAATCATGAATCATCACATCAAGTCTGAGAGTTCTTTTTATGAAGTTTTTTTTTATAAACATAAGATAAACCTATTACATACATACATTTGAATTGTATTTGATAAATATTTAGCATGGTCAGCTATCACACCATCAGTTTTAAAACATTTTTATCACTCTAAATGTTCCCTCAAGCTTGTCTATACTCAGTACTGTTCCAACTCCCTAAATGGGCTTTACACTTTTTCCTTCTGGAGATCTCACACAGATAGATTCATGCAGTATGATGGTTCTTCTTGTGTGTCTTCTTTCATTTAGGGTAACATTTTCATGGTCCATTCACTCTGTGGTATGCATTAATGTTTTTCATGCTTTTTAATGATAAATACCACTTACCTATGAATATGGATTTAAAATAGATAGAAATTTGGATTATTTCCAGTTTAAGACTGTCATATCGATGGCATGGTTTGCTGCAATCCACAAGAATGTATAATAGAGATTCGGCTGTATATAATAAAGCTATACCTAGAAAGATCAAGGAATCCTTCTAGAGGGAACCCATATAGCAGGGAATATTTGGTGTTATCCAGTTTTTAATATATCAGCTGTCTTCTGCTATGAATTTCTTGTACGCTCATATACCACTAGGCCACAACAGCAAACAGTATAAGCTTCTAAGACCTATTGCTGATCTGAACTAAGTAACTCTCCAACAGAGACAATGCCTGTCTCCTAAACTTAGGAGACAGGCAGATTGTAGATGCATAGCTTTGTTTCTTATGCAAATGAAGCTCAGACCTTCCTTTCCCCAGACAGGCCTGATGGCATTCCAGAGCAATTAACTCAGAACAAAAGAGTTTTCTGCATTACCAGGTACAGTGGGGCAGAATTTCTGACTGGGGGTGGGGGGGGTGGGGGAGATAGCTTAGTCCAAGGAGAAAGCAAGAGGGTGAGAATAGTGCACACCGAGGAAAATCAGGAAGGGAAAGTTTTTGCAGGTATAGGTGGATTTGAATCAGATCAGGAGAGTAGGAGAGGAAGGGAAGATGGGAGATGAAGGAACAGAAGACAAAGATAAGATTGACAGCAGAAGAGCTTAGTTAGGGCTATGAAAGGAGCTGAGTGTGAGGACAGTACTAAAGCTGTTTAGATAGAATTTTTCTTAGAGAAATAGTAAGCAGACAAAAAAGCATGATGCACATAGATTCTTTTCCCTCAGATTATACCCCACGCCCACCGTAGCATCTTCCCCAGGACTCTGGGAGAAATCTTCTCAGGGCAGGCCCCTGGGAAAATTACATAAATGGCTTTGAATCAATGGACAGTTCGTTGAGAGGAGAGATAGTCTCACCCTCTGGTACAGACCTCTAGAAATGGAAATGTAGAGATGTGCATCATTCTTATCCATTTTGAAAATTACAATTTTTTTCAGTGTAGGTGTGTTGTCATATGTTCTTACTGGAAATATATGATAGACCCAGTTTCTCACCATCATGCACACCTCCTGTCTTCTGTCCCTTTGATCTTAGCCATTTATGTAACATGGAATAGCATCTAGCCATGTTTTAATTAGCATTTTACTAGTGATTAGTGTTCTATACCTTATTATGCATTTCTTTCTTTCTTTCTTTTTTTTTTTCTGGAGCTGAGGACCGAACCCAGGGCCTTGCGCTTGCTTAGGCAAGCGCTCTACCACTGAGCTAAATCCCCAACCTTATTATGCATTTCTTAATCAGTTGTATGATTTCTTTGCTGAAATGTCTAGTACTACCCACATGGCTTGATTATTTTCTTTAATTAAAATTTTTTTCTTCTTGTTGAGATGTAAGATTTCTTTTTATATTCTCAGTACAAATAATTTATTTAGATAGTTTGAAAATATTTTCTCCCAGTTTGTAACTTGCTGTTACTTTTCCTTGATAATTCAGTTTGAGGTGCAAATGGTTTTTATTGTTGATTTTTATTGATTTCTTTCATTGTGAATGTCTTTAATAATCTTTCTAAGAATTCTGCCTAGTCCAAGTTTATATATATTTCATCTACCTATTATTCCCTCTAGATGCTTTACAAATTTGTCACTAATATTTAAGTTTAGTTAAATTTTAAGATTTTAAAAAGTCATTTAGGAGGTATGATTCTCAGTTCTTTTTTTCTCCTTCAATGAATAAAACTTGAGTTGTCTGACAGCATTTCATTGACTGAAAAGAACACTCTGCCACTCACTTGTCTTGGCATTTTTGTCATGTATTAATGACTATAAATTTAAAAAAACTTCATCTGAAATTATTCAGTTTTCTTTCACTGTACTGTGTGTCTCTTCTTATACTATACAAAGCTACACCTCATATCTGAGGTGCTATTTTTGTCTTCTCAGTCTTTTCTTCTTAGTTGAAAGTTCAGTCATTAGGGTTGGAAGCTTCCTGCTTTCATGCTAAACATTCATGGTTACAACTGTCTCTAAAATACTGATTGGCTACACTTCCTAAACTCTGTATTTTGTCTTAGTGTTATTTAAATTTTAAGTGATTTTTTTTTATTTTTCTGAACTTTCTTCTTTTATAAGGTTCTGTTAGAAGATTGCTAGCAATGTACAAGGTTCTGCTGACTCCCCATGGGAGACCTTGACTTGGAGGAGATAGGAAGAGGGGTGGTTTATGGGGGAAGGCTGGGGAGCAGGAAGAAGGCGGAGGGGGATCTGTGGTTGGTATATAAAATGAATGAACAATTTCTTGATAATAAAAATAAAAATAAATAAAATAAAATGAATCATAAAAAATAAAAAAGATGGTTAGCATTTAATATTTTACATTTTCCAAGTTTTTTTCCTCCTGTTGTGGGTCACTAATTTGTTGAAATTAGAAGACACATTTTCAATAATTTTAAGTTTTATTTATGAATTGAGACTATTTTGAAAATTTTTGTTGTATAACATTTGAAATTTCATTGTGACATTCATTTTATGCAGTGGTACATTGTCTGTCCTGAAGAATATCCCATTCTGAAATGGAAGTCCATTGGTTGAATTGTATCATGACATCAATTGCATCAAAGTTACCCATGGAAATAGGGTGTTGGCTCTCCCTTTCTGAGCTATCTATTTCTTCATTCTTTTAATTTTTGTTTCAAGTATTTAGGAGCCTCTATCATTGGGTTTATACACATTTATCATTATGTATTTTTCTAATATATTGATTTTCTAATATTAAATGTCTCTATTTCTCATAAACTGTATTTTTTTCTTGACTCATTTCTGCATCATGAAACAGTTTTATCTTTTTGTTTATTTTTTATTCATTTTACACATCAACTACAGATCCTCCTCTCATCCCTCTTCCTGCTACCCCCACTCCCACCTTCCCCCACCCAACCCACCCCCTCCTCCCCTCCTCCAACAGGGTAAGTTTTCCCATGGGAGGAAAGCTAAGCCTGATACATCCAGCTGAGGCAGGACTAGGCCCCTCCCCACTTTATCAGGGGTAAGTAAGGTGTCTGACCATAGGTAATGGGATCCAGAAAGCCAGTTCATGCACCAGGGATAGATCTTGACCACACTGCCAGGACCCCTTAAACAGACTCATCTATACAACTGTCTCCCATATGGAGAAGGTCTAGGCCAGTCCCATGCAGGTTCCACAGCTGTCAGTCTAAAGTTCATGAGTTCCTTTAAGTTTGGTTCAGTTGCCTCTGAAGATTTTCCCATCATGATTTTGATGGCCCTTGCTCATAGAAGCCCTCTTCATCTCTTCAACTGGACTACCAGAGCTTGGCCTGGTGCTTGGTTGTGGATCTCTGCATCTGTTTCCATCAGTTACTGGATGAAGGCTCTATGATAATAGTTACAGTATTACCCAATCTGATTACCAGGGTAGGCCAGTTCAGGCACCCTCACCACTATTGCTAGTAATCTAATCTGGAGTCGTCCTTGTGGATTCCTGGGAATTCCCCTAGCAACAGGTTTCTCCTTTACCCCATAAAGTCTTCCTCTATCCAGATATCTCTTTCATTGCACTTCTACTCCATCCTTCCCCCAGCTGGGCCATCCCATTCCCTTATGTTTGAGGAAACTATATTTTCTTAAGATTTATACTCTTTGATATTAATATAAGGTTTCTAGTTTTATTAAAATTATTGATACATATTTCACATAAATTTATATTTTCTTCTAGGAATTTTACAATTTTGGTTTCTACAATTAAGTTTTTTATCCATATTGTGTGGACTTCTGTGCATGGTAAAATAAGAGCTAAGGGTTCAGTTTTACTCTTGGCATGTGGATATCCTGTTTTCCCAACATAATTTATTGAACAGATTGTCTTTTCCCTGCTGTGAATGATCAAATATTAACTGTGACCCATTTTATGTTTGTTAAATTTTCATTATTTGCTGAGAAAATATTTGTTTTCTATAGCAGTTTACAATTTTCAAAACACCTGTGTGTCCACTATTGTTTTAGTCTTACAGATTTCTGAGATTTAGGTTTTATTATACTCAAACCCCAACTGACAATTATTTTGTGCCAGAAATAAAGGTAGAAACTTGATGGGAATTGAGTTCTGATGAAATTATATACTTCATACTTTAAAAAAAGGGATTCTCTTCATTAAAAATTTAATTATCCTTGTCTTTTTATTCTGCAGCTTCTGTGTAAAATAAAGGTACATAATGATTCAGTATACTTAATAGAGACAAAATTATAATTGAGTTCACAAGCCATAAGGGATTAAATGAATGTTAATCTGTAAATTAAATGTTACCTAGCTATTAAGAGTGGTACTATGTTGAATATTTTTATGAAAATATATCATAATATAATAAGTATAAAGAAGTCTCAAAAGACTAAGTATAAACAGAATGAGATAATTTAGATAATCTAGAAATGGATGGACACATAAACAGTCAAGTGATGTTGGCAAATATACTAATGAATATCCATAGGAAAAGTATTCATTTCCTTTAAATGTTGCTGGAGCATTAGCTATAAACAGAAGAAAAAGTTGCAATCCCTTATTTCATACACTGTTTTGAAATTATTATGAGATGAACCATAAATATAAAAGCACAAAGGTAAAATATCTAATGAAATTCATAGAATATTTAATGCCTTAAGACAGAATGCTTTTCCTTCATTAGTACACAAAAACAATGTCCATCAAAAACGATTATAAATGATAATTAGTTAAGTTTATGAAAAATAATAATTAATGTATTACTGAATTTTATTATTTTACTAAAAAGATAAATTATTAAATTGATCCCTAAAGACTTGACATTATACCCATAGATAAGTGTATCTCTCAGTCCTCATCAGAGAAGCTTCTTTATGCAACAAGTTTGGTTTGTCAATATATATTAAGGCTATATATATTCACACTGTGCTCTAAGCATACACCCATGAGAAAGACACAGTCTCTCTCTCTCTCTCTCTCTCTCTCTCTCTCTCTCTCTCTCTCACACACACACACACACACACACACACCACATGCACACATACATACACCGCAGAGAGGGAGAGAGGGAGGGAGGGAGGGAGGGAGGGAGAGAGAGAGAGAGAGAGAGAGAGAGAGAGAAGAGTTCAAAGAAGAATAACTTTAGGTCATTTCACATCCCAGGCTGAACAGTATGCATACAGTCGCTCCAGATTAGATCTCAGCACAACAACATCACCATTCTGTGTATAATTTCATTAATTTAGTCAGTTTGTTCTGAAATTCAAGGGTTAGAACTTGCTAAAGTCTGGTTCTCAGTAGACACAGTGTATTGGAGGACCCAACTAGGAGCCTCCAGCATGGTTTTGATTGCTGTTGCTGCTTCTTCCCCTGTTCCACTAAGAAGTTCTCATCATGGATCCCTGGCCAATGTAATTTACCAGGTTTAGCAATGCACACCTATAATATCCAGCCCTTAGGAGGTAGACGCAGGAGGATAAGAGTGCAAGGTCAGCCTCAGGTACACCGTGAGTTCAAGATCTGCTGGGGCTGCATGAGAATCTGCCTCATAAAACCAAACAAGATCAAACAAAATAAAACCAAGCCATACAATTCAGAATGTATTACAGATTGTCTAATAATCACCTTGAACTGCTTTGCAGAAACAAAGAGAACAATCAAAATATAAATGTTTATAGTCGAGGTCTTCCAGTGGTTGGGAAGTCTCTTCTAGTTTTTAACTTGGATAAGTAATAAAGTGGAGTCCTTGTGTCCTTTTGCCCACCACAGCAAAAGGTTTAGAAAAAAATATGGCCTCAATCTATAGTGATTTGAAACTATTTCTAAACATTTTCATTTTCTTGTAGAGCAGTCAACCACCCAACATTGGTCATCAGTTTGCTGATGTCTATTATGAGATGGTTTCAGTTTTGCAACACAGTGAGGTCGTCCTTAGTACATACCACTTGCTGTCATGGTCCTATATCCAAAGATTAGCCAAATATGAGCTGAGGATAGTCAAGTAGTACCTCTCAAAATGTGGGCCTCTATAGCAATGACCAGTTCTGTTAACTGCAGCAATGTTTTCAGAGAGCTATCCCTCACAAAGGTCCTCAAAGACTGGAGGCAATTCACATCACAGATTCCTAAACACCTGTGTGACTGAATTCAATCTTCCTTTCAAAGAAACATACAAAACAATTTGTTCTGATGCTCTGCACAATTGGGAACAAATAGGTGAGGTGTTTTCAAGTTGGAAACATGTACATCACTCATGCAGTACAAGGGGACGGTAGTTTTTATAACCATCAGCACCTTCCATTGTGTACACCAAGTACATCAGAGAGAACTGTACCTCAAAAATAAGAAAAACAAGGAAGCAAAGGACGGAAAGACAGATCAAAGAGAGTAGAAGGGAGAGGAAGACATGAAGGAAGGAAATAGAAGGAAGGAGAGAGGGAGGGAGAGAGGGATGGAGGAAGAATATAAAGATGGGGAGTAAATGAGAGAAAAGAAGGAGAGGGAAGAAATTGCATGCCTACACACACACACACACACACACACACACACACACACACACACACACA
>CABHPQ010136989.1:21555-35151 GCA_902168405.1 Peromyscus aztecus
CACACACACACACACACACACACACACACACACACACACACACACACGCGAGGCATGTATATGTTCATAAACCAGTTCTATAGACAGAGAGGTGTTTATATACGTGTGTGTGTGTGTGTGTGTGTGTGTGTGTGTGTGTGCGTGCACATGTATCTAAAGGTATTCTGATACGACTGCATTTTATATATATTAGTAGAGGTTTAACACAATATGTGCATATATGCATAAAAACATGATATTTTTAACAAAATGTAGTGTCTTATTTCATATGAAGAGAGACATATGATAGCTCACTTTTCCCACAAATTAGAACATTACCCTACTACACTTTTGCTGAATCAGAGGAGATTTTATGAGCCACCCAGGGTATTGAAGTCCACCTTTGCTGCAAATACTGACGATTAAGTTGATTCTATGATGTCTGATCATGGTTAGACTGAGATGAGACGGCACAGCTCTTTGTTTTCATACTTTGCCTGTCTCTTTTGCTGCCTCAGACTTTGGGCCAGTTCCTACTCAGCACTGTCTGTGGACCTGTTGATGACTATGGAACCTTTTATCTGGAATGTAATAAAGGGTTGTTTAACCTAGACTTGCCTGGTCTCTCTGCTAAGCTAATGACACTTTCCAACCACCAATATTTAGGTAAGAGAAATATATTTTATATACACATAGATATGCATATCCAAATTCAGATAGTCTTTGATTTACTGTAATTCAACTTACATTGTTTTTGCACCAGAGATTTAAGTCAGGCCCATACAGCTAGTGGGTCAGGTCGTAGCTCTACTATTCATCCTCAGACTCTTGACTCATAGTGTTTTGACCTTACTATGCCACTCAGTAGAAATGGCACTTCCAATTGTGACATTTGATCTTTCTCAGGCTAACAGAAGGTAGTTAAAACTCTCTTGTGATACTGGTCAGAAGTTCAAGAGAAGGAACCAACACTCTGTATTGTGTTGTGCTTAAAAATGTAAATAGCAGTAGGTTAGGCCTATTAAATGCATTTTCAATGGACTTCATTCTCAATAAATGGGTTTTTCAGGATGGACCCCATTATATGTCTCTGTGATACATATATGTGTACATGTGTGTAGAGAATGAGAGAGGATGTGTTATAAGAATATATTATATTAACAGTAGAAGTTTATAATGCTTCTAAATGCCTGCTTTGTATCATTACAGCAATACATGGACCCAAATGTGTATATACATATCATTCCAAAAACACTGACAGGAGACTTCTAATAAGAAAGAATGTACTGTGGAGATGGAAAGCCAAGGAGAACATGGCTTCTGTGGTCCATAGGAATTTCAGTCCTCAGCAGGAACAGGCATGTAAACAACAGATTATATGCAAACAAAGGGGCTAGAAAGATGGTCCATCACCTAAAAGCCAGGCATGGCGCTGGGGTTGATAGTGACAGGAAGTTCACTGGGGCCTAATGGCTGCCAGCCTAGCTTTATGTTCTCTGAGAGACCCTGTCTCAAATGAGTAATGTGGTGAGTGATAGAGCAGGACCCCTGACATCTCTCCTCTGATCTCTGTGTGTGCACAGGTGGACTCACCTGCACACACACACAAAGTACACATGCATGCACACACACATGCACACACACAAACACACACCAGACATACACATGATAAAATAAAATATAATTAAAAATCAGCCTGATCAGGGATGAAGGGGACTAGAGGAAAGAGGGAGGACCATAATATGGCTGATGGTGGAAAGTAGATGGGGAACTGTGCTCTGAGACAGAGACCTCTTAACTCACCGTAACAGCTGAAAAAGGAGTAAAGTTCCACAGGCCAATATAGAAATATAAGCTATGGCATATGACAGCATTCTACAGCACAATCAGGAATGACAGCTTGATTCTGGTACCTGGGGTACACGAAGCAGGAAGAGCCTCAAGCTGGAGATGTCCAGCCGTGGTACAGATGCCACGCTAGGGCTACATTTCAGGGTGGGCAAATCCTGAGGTCATCGTTGATGATAGTGTAGTATAGAAAGCATTTGAATAGATTATGCATGGAGAACTTTAACTTCTATGATCAGAAATGTATTTTTTTTAATCCAAACATAAACAAAATGGAGAAGAAACAGAACTCATAGCGTTAATTTAACGGACAAATTAAAATAAGTGAACATTTGTTCACTTCTTAGCACACTCATTAAGCATTGGCTGGATAAGTATCTATCATAAAGGCATAGAAATTAAAGGATTTTTCAAAATACAGATTGCATTGAAATTGCCATTGGTGCTCAGGAGTAAGGTTAACAGAATTTTGGGAATCATGGGAATTAAATGTACAGAAAGCAAGGGCAAAATATGAGAAAAACAGTGCCATCTGCCTGTGTTAAGTTTGTCAGACCCACTTACCTACACATAGCAAGAATTTGTATGATAGTGAACACACAAGACTTGAAGGCCCATTTGTGGCTTCACAGTGTGCTACTCTGAAGCTCTGCTATTTCAATCTTCTGTTCTCTCATGAGGCTGCCTGCTTTGAGTTAATCTTCCACATGATTTTGGAGTTAAAGTAAGTTCTACTGTCCCCATTTGATATTCAGAATTAATTTTCATATTGTTTATTCTCCTAGCTATTTCAAGTAAGCACAATCCTAATTGAAGACTCAACCTTTGAATTCCGGTAGTAATTCACTCATTCATACCTTTGCCCCATTCCTGGGGACTCTTAAAGATGAGCAGTCAAGGAAGGACTTAAATGAGGAAGGACTTAGTTTAGGTTATAGTTCTGATGTTCAAAAGAAATGAGACCAATGATGAATTGTCTTTCAAGATAGGTCAATCATTCACAAAGATTTGTGGCATGCTCATCACAGGACAGTCACTACTCTCTGCATGCTGATATAAATCAAATAACAGGCAGTCAACATCTCTGGTCCCAAGCAGCTTAACTGCTAGACAAGAAGTACACATAATAAACAAGAAAGATGATGAGTGTATAAAGTAGATGCTCTGTGCTGTGGGAAAAGCATAGCAGTATACAGGAGGTCACAAATGAAGAACCATATGGGCAGATTGATCTATGGAATAGTGCTGTCTGAAGAAAACGCATATGGAGTTAACTTTCATTGTGGCAAAAGTTAGCCACTGGGCAACAAAGTGCCCTTGCATCAACTGCTGACAGTACCTAATTCACTTCCTATTTTAACTTATATTACCAATAGAAAACTATCTTATGATGTCACTCGCTCTCCTTGTAAGCTGCAGAGTTGGTGAGGTGAGGTTAGCTGGTGGCTTTCGGTATATCCTTTATCTCTCAAAGGCTTTAACCCAAATTTATGGCTCCATGTTTTTTATTTAAATAAAGACCATTTAGAAATTCATTTACAGATGTCTGAGCCATACTCATTGGAAATGGGAGACATCCCTGAAGACTTGGGAAAGGTAGAGGAATAGCATAAGTGGGTTTTGGGAGAACATTCTGGGAAGGAATAACTTGCAGGAAGATTTTTGGCAAATTCAAAGAGAACAAGGCAACAGAAGAGTGAGCAAGAAGTGGTATGATGGGCAAGAAGATCACAGTAAATCACTGGTGAACTTTACAGAATATTTTAGGCCATTGTAAGCATGTTTGCTTTTACTCTGACTAAAAGGGGACCCATTTGAGGGTTAGCCTTTCAGCTATCTACATAGATATGTTAAATTAACAACTGAGTATCACTTGTCTGCAGAAAGGTCAGAGGTAGAAATGGAATGTGGGAAGTACTCAGCATATAAACCATATGGTAAGTCATGAAAGGTGATGGTATTTTAAAATGGTTAATTGATGATAAAGTAGGTAAAAGAGGGGAACTAAGGGCTTCACCCAGAGGCAATCCCCATCAAGGGAATGAAGACACCCATGGTGACATTCCCAGGGGGTAGGAGCATCTATATGTGAAAAGAGATGGCTAACTAGACAAAAGACTTCTACTTCATGCATGTTATAGTAGAAGTGTATTTTCAAAATTCAGATGACAATCCTGTGCTGTTAAATGTTTAACCATCAACTTTGTAATGAAGAGAGTAAGCCTTGTGTTTGCCAATTTCCCTGGTGTAAATACTCCATCATGGCCAACTTTGAACTGAAATATGGAAGCAATATTCATTTAGTAGTAGCTGGAAACACAGCCGTCAATGCAAAATTTTTGAATTGAATTGAATTCAATTCAAAACAATTGAATCCATGGGAAAGGATGACATTTGTGGGAATACACAATGATAAAGAGTAAAGTAAAGGCAGAATGTAGATGAATGCCCTGTTAAAGGGCCGAGAACATCCCCAAGTTAAAAAGGGAAAGTAAGGCTGAAGATGTAGTTCAAAGGTAAAGCACTTACTTAGCACTTATGAGCCCATGGGTTCCATCCATACTACTGAAAAAAATTGAACATATAGGAAAATAAAATTTAAAAACAAAAAAAACTGAAAATAAGATTTTAAATGGCAGAATAGTTTTCCAGCATTTCTAGGTGCCTTTTGTTACTGTGGTCAAGTATTTCTTTCCTTCTTTCTGTCTTTTCCTGTGATATGAGAATAAGTCAGGAGCAGGAAGAGCTTTTCTTTACATTCTTTTACAGAATGGACTCAATGAGTTGTTTATAAACCCATGACAATTTCAATTTGAACTTGAACTTGATTAAAAATAATTTACCCGCTTTCAGCCTTCCTAAAAATACAATATCATCTTATCTACACGACCAACATATGTTGTGATGATTAGTTTTGGTTGTCAACTTGACAGAATGAAGAATAACCCAGAAGACAAACCCGTAGCTGTGCCTGGAATGGGTTTTCCAGATTCTGTTGAGGCTGGAAGGCTCACTGTGAACGAGGGCAGCAGCACGCCATGGGCTGAGACCCTGTACTGATCAAATGGAGAAGAGGACTGAGCACCAGCACTCATCTCTTTACCCTTCCTGGTGGCTGGCGCAGTGTGACCTGTCAAGCTCTTGCTTCCATGTCTTCTCTGTCTTGATGAGCTGGACCCTCAAAGTGTGAGCCAAAGCCAAGCCTTCAGCTGCTCTTGTCATTTATTTTGTTAGCACATAGAGAAAAGGAATGGATACACACGCCGTTTGATTTTACCAGTGGTCACGGTGGCTTCTCAGACACGCTTGGTGGTGCTTACTTTTTGATTCAGCTGTCACCTGGCAGACATCTGAAAGACAGTTACACTGGTCAATACTGTTGAAACGTTCATTCATCATGGGTGCTTTAGATGATCTCCTTTTTCTATACAACTTCATTGATGAAGAGTAGAAAGAAGTATGTTTCTGTTTGTCTGTTTGTTTTTCTTTAGTTCGATTTGAAGTTTGCTGCTTGTTTGTTGTTTGTTTTGAGATCGGCCTCAATCTAAAGCCCAAGGCGGCATGATGCTTGCTATATAGTTCAACCTGGATTTGAACTCATGCAAATCCTTCTACATCAGCCTGGAGAACGCTGGATATTCAACACCACATCTGGAGAGTCTATTTTCTAGTATTAATGCTTAATTCTCTACAAACAATCCATATTATAATAAACTAACATAGGATAGAACATTCAGAATGACATAATGTTTAATAAATTCCACTTAACTTTGAGGTGTCACACCTATATGGAAAATATTTTTTTAATTTTATATGACAATCTCATTATCTTCACAAATGTATTTTTTTTAATCAAACTAAGAATTCTGTGATTGTTTTTTAATTTTACTTGAAAACATGTAAACACTGTTAGCAGATTTGCTTGGGGTAAAATTAAATTTGGATTCCACCAACATGTATGCTGGATGGTGTAAAAAAAAAAATCTAAACCTAAAAATTCTGGGGAAAAAAAAAAAACTCCACAAACCCTACCCACCCGCTCCTTGGATCTATGCTGTTAGGATAGCTGGCTGGTCTTCCTAGCCCTCAGCTTAGGGCTAAGTGATCTCTCTGGCTGCAATTGAATATTCACTGTGAACATCAGACAGGCTCCAAATCCAAGGATGCTCGGCTCTCAGGACGTCAAAATTATGACTTAAAAAAAAAAGATGTTACATTTTTCCCTAAGTGAAATTCAGGCTGAAGCCAGTGAGCCTCTTCCAGGAGGCATAGCTCCATCCTAGCATTGGGGAACCTTGTGCAATCTCCCCAAGGGCCCATATATGAAATGAGGACAATACGGAGACTTATGCGTTCACATAATTGATCCACTTTCATCCACATAAAGGGATGAAGAAGTCTCAGATTATTAACAGTTCAGTGCTTTTACAGCTCCCACCTACCACCCACTTACCGCTTTCAGATTCCCCCTAATTGAATTACCAAGAGCACACCAGATGACCTTAGTTGTCCAAGCGCTATTTATCACATTTGTTTTAAATGAATTACATTTTAAGAAAGGAAATATTCCCTTCATCCATTCTCCCTCTTGTAGTAATTATATCCTCCGTGCTCTAATGTTCTTCTGACTTTTATTTTCAAGGAACAACTATTAACTTTCACATAGTCAATGACCTTGTTTGGATGACTCTGCCCCCTCTGATGACCTTGAAGCAAAAATTGTAGAAGCTTCAATTGGCAAGTTCACCAGGATCCAGTAAAGTATGAAGAGGCTAAGAGCTCTTCATTTCTCAGCACTGGCATTCATCATGGAAAGACACATAAAAAGAAAGGGCAAATTCCAATGACATGCATCCAATAAACTGGAGATTCTCATCACAGTAAACGCCAGTTCAGCTCTTTCTAACCACAATGCATAATGTGCCTCCATTAGGTTTTAACCCCTAAACTTGGGCTTTTATGACAGATTCTTTCATTTCTTGCTATGTATCTTTGAATGTCCTCAGTTTTTTTCTATTACAGGATTTCCTATGCTTATTGGAAGACATCTTGTATATTAGAAGCACATTGTTTTTGCAATGGCGTCTGATGAATAATCAGAGATGAAAAAATTCTTAATTCTAAGTAGACTATTATACAACTATCAGTTGTTTATGAACTCTTTTCCATCCAGGGAGCCTACCACTGAGCAATATGTATGCCATTTCTTCCCACTTTATGATAATAGATGAGTTTGAAATTACCTTGCCTGGATCTAATTATAAATTTGTATTCAAGATCAAGCTCTATTTCCGATTTTATTTGTGAATGGAAATCGGGTGATTTAATATAGGCCACATGAGTGCCAGCTGAGTTCATATCCTGTGGTCTTCTCTATTACACAAGTCTGGGTAAATTCTAAAACCACAGCGTGTATGATGAAGTTTCGCATGCAAATATTTCTCTGTATGTTCTAGTCCTCATACTGAAATATCACATCTCACTTGAGCACAATATAAGAAGTTCCACAGTAACTTGGGGAACACACAGAACAGGAGAAACCACAAGTGTGAGACTAAAGCCCATCTCCCAGTTCACATTCTGGGAAGCAGTGGCTTGCAGTCTCTGAGCCACATTTATGACACTCTGTAACGTAACACGATCCTTTGGGCCCATTTGGCTAAAAGAAGATGCCATGTTAACAGTAGAATCTTGCTCTTGCTTCTCTGAACACAAACTCAAATAAGTAAAAAACAAAACAGGAGAGTTACCAGGGATGCCAGTGGCTTTATTAAGTACCCGAGACAATGCTGAGGTTTTCATCTTTGCAATACTAGTCCCCAAAGCTCCATGATAACATTTATTAGAAAAGCAATGAACCATGGGGTTAATCCATGTTTCGATGCCAGGAACTCTATTATATAGTACATTTTAAACAACTTTATGTCTCCAAATTTTCACATTTTCTCTTTCAGATGACTACAGCACATTTATTAGAATTTGAAGTTAGTGTTTTGGATAGAGAATTGATTTAGATTACAAAGTAGAATATATTCTTTACCCCAAATACAATTTTCTTTAAGACCATCCATCAAATGATTGCCATGTATGGAACGTTATTTCTGCAGAGAGATCCATGGAGGAAAATCCTTTTCAGAAGTTTCTTTTTTTCTTTATTAAGAAATATTTTTATTCATTTTACATACCAACCACAAATCCCCCTCTCTTCCCTCCTCCTTCTCTCCCCTTAGCCTTCCCCCTCCAACACTCCCCATTCCCTCCTGAGAAAAGGTAAGGCCTCATGGGGAGTAAGCAGAGCCTGGTCCATTCAGTTGAGGCAAGTCCAAGACCCTCCCTCTGCATCAAGGCTGTGCAAGGTGTCCCACCATAGGTAGTGGGCTCCAAAAAGCCAGCTCATGCAGCAGGAATAGATCCTGATCCTACTTAAGGGGGCCCCTTAAGCAGACCAAGCTACACAACTGTCTCACTTACACAGAGGGCCTACTCCAGTCTCTAGAAGTCTAGTTGAAGAGAAATTTCTTTTTTGAAACATGGTTTGTCTATTTGCCATACCAATAAGCAGATGGCAGAGTCTGATGATGGTTTTGTAGAGTTACATGTTCCTGTGCCATCTCTGATCCCAAGGCAGAGCCATGAGTTTTGGCTATTCACTATGCCATTGCACCCTGAATTTGCTGGAGCATGTTACAAAGCTAGCCTTCAACACATTTCCATTCCACCGAGAACATCAGCCAGTTTCCTAGACTGCCTGTATTTTCTGTCCTTCACACCCTGGGGCAATCCCCCAGTAGATCTCAGTTCCCACAAGCAATAGTGGACTTCACACTCAACCACTAAGAAAGGAAAGATCTACTGTCTGTTTATACTATTTTATGGATTTTAGGGATTAATATACCTTAAAAGTATAATTCTATTTTTCTTACTGATACTTCAAAATACTGTTAATTAAAGCCCCACTGGCATCTTACATGGGAAATGCTGGGGGAAAAAAAGGAGGGAGAAGAAAACTATTTTGTTTCTTTTTTGCTTCATTATCATTTATAATATTATAACCATAACCTAACTCTCATTAAGTTGTCTTAGATAACTGATAAACAAACAAACACCATTTACTGAGTCTTTCAGTAGTCAGGACTAGTATAAACAAAACAAAACAAAATCGTTCACTGGATATCTACATCCAGGAAGACTCTCCTCCATAAGGCAGGAGGAACACCAGCAAAATAAAATCACCAGAATGTGGTGGTATTGTGTTCCCCAAAATATTGTGTACCCTAATAAACTTATCTGGGGTCAGAGACAGAACAGCCACAATATTAAACATAGAAGTTAGGCAGTGGTAGCATACGCCTTTAATCCTAGCATTCCAGAGACAGAAATCCCTCTGGATCTCTGTGAGTTCAAGGCCACATTGGAAATGGCCAAGCCTGGTGACTCATGCCCTTAATCCCAGAAAGCGAGCCTTTAATCCCAGGGAGTGGCAGTAGAAAGCAGAAAGGTATATAAGGCGTGAGGACCAGAAACTAGAAGCAATTTGGCTAGTTAAGCTTTTAGGTTTTGAGCAGCACAGTTCAGCTGAGAGCCATTCGGATATGAGGACACAGAGGCTTCCGGTCTGAGGAAACAAGATCAGCTGAGAAGTTGGCCAGGTGAGGTTAGCTGTGGCCTGTTCTGTCTCCCTGATCTTCCAGCGTTCACCCCAATACCTGGCCCAGGTTTGATTTTATTAATAAGACCTTCTAAGATTTCCTGCTACACCAGAATCGACACCTTATAATTAGAAAATAGCAATGCTCCTGAAAATCAAAGAGCATTGTAAAGCCCAAATGTCATTTTTAAATAGTCATGATGTTTGTCTTTTTCTACGATGTTTTTCTTTTTCTTCATCAGCTCTTTAGTTGACCAGACTTAAGGCTTGTTGAGGAAGCAACAGCTTTTGTAAATGCGCACACACAAATAGAGGACTGTTGTCTAAATCACATTAGATAGAAATGGCAACAGAATGAAGAAACACTCAAAAGCAAAATGTGAACAATGAGATGTCAATAGTAAATGGAACCCTCAACTATTCCTTAAATTTAAATGCTTGTCTGCAGGGATATGAATATTCTTATGGTAGTGTATATGTTCAAGAAGAACTAAGAGAGTTGAATCGTAAACTCTAAGCTTCTATACAAGGAGAAAATAATACAGGGGCTAGGTAAGTGCTGTAGGTTTTCCATAACTCAGCCACATAGAGCCTTCAGCAAGACTGAGAGTCTTAACATGCCAGTGCATTTAAGAAAATCTCTGCATTATCAATTTGTGACCATTAAATACATAGTGGGAAGAACACACACACACACACACACACACACACATGAACACACACACTCACACACATTCTCACACACACAGCACACACGTGCAGCACACATGTGCACACACCAGGAATACATATAATTTGCTCAGAAAAGTTACTAAACAATAAATATATAAAAGAAAACTCTGATGAGGGAGTAGATTTTCATTTATAGTGTTTTGATATTATTAGTATATATCTTAATTATATTAATTTAAATACTCAGTTTACAACAAAAATATGAAAAACAACAAACACATATAGTCTAAACATAAGGTAAAATATTTTCAAAAATTGACAAATAAACCACCCTCAAAGGCAAAATGTTAGATTAAGCTACAATTGCTTTAAAACAACTATTTAAGGTAGTTCATGGAATCACAGCACATTGCACATGGGACTAAGGAGGAATGTGAGTTGGTGTCTCACAAGCTAGACAATATTTTAAAATTATTTTTAGCATAATAAAAGATAATTTCTTTGGGGGAAAAGAGATTTAGTTAATGTAATTTAAAGTCTTTTCCAATAGAAAAATAAAATATTGTTAAAAACACTTTTTTTCAGCTCTCAGCAATTGATGGTGCTTTGTTGTGGTGTCCTGGAAGTACCCTTTAGGCAGTCTCATTCACCTCACTGAGAAAGAAACTTCCTTGTTAGCTTCTCTGGACTAAATCTAAACAGTTTGTTAGTGGTGGGAAATTCTGTAAAAGTGTCTATTCTGAGACATTAACTTCCTGTAAGGAGGAAATTGGCTAGAACCCAGAAATGACACAGAAGCGTGTTCTGTAGGTCAAGGGTTGGATATCTGCCTTGAGAATTAAAAACTGTGAGACATTTGGGTGCACAGGTGAATTCTTAAAAACTAAACACATTTTAAAACATTTAAAATTTAAATATAATTGCTCCGGTTCCCCTATTTCCTTTCCTCCTCCCAACCTCTCACATGTACCTTCCTTGCTCTTTCTCCAAAAATCGTAGAGCAGAGAAATTCTGGAGATGGAAAGTATTATAATTCAATTTAAAATTGTCACATGACTCAACAGATGACTTAAGCAGTCAGAAGAAAAAATGATGAGCATTAAGATATGTCAATCAAAGTTCTTTATCTAGAGGATTCAAATAAAAAGAGACAAAGGAAAATCAACAAACCTTGAAGTCCTGTACATACCATCAAGTTAACCAACATCTGTATAACAGGAGTTCCAGGAGAAACAGGACGGAGGAGAAAATGAGCAGAAAGGATGTTTGAGGACATGATGACCAAACCCCCCAAATTTGATGAAATACATTAATCTATATAGCCATAAGCTCAACAAATTTTTTGTAAAATAAATTCCTGAAGATCCATAGCTAGGCAAAGAATAAACAAACATTTAAAATTTAAAGACAAAGAGAGTTAAAAGTAGCCAAATATGCCGGGCAGTGGTGGCGCACGCCTTTAATCCCAGCACTCGGGAGGCAGAGGCAGGCGGATCTCTGTGAGTTCGAGGCCAGCCTGGGCTACCAAGTGAGTTCCAGGGAAGGCGCAAAGCTACACAGAGAAACCCTGTCTCGAAAAACCAAAAAAAAAAAAAATAAAAAGTAGCCAAATAAAAATGCCACTTTACATCCAAGAACACGCACTACATTAACAGCTGATGCGTCCACCAGAAACCGTGGGGCCAGCGGGTAGTGTGATAGAGCTGAAGGGCTGAACGGACTGTCAAACAAGAATCCTGTGCAGCATAAGCAAATCATTCCAAGATGAAGCAGAATTTAGGTATTTCAGGATAAAAATAGGAAATCTGTATTTATTTCTTTCCTGACCTACGAGAGATGCCAAAAGAAGTTCTTGAAGTTGAAATGAAAAGTCACTAGATTGTAATTAAAAATATTCCTCAAGAAACTAGGAACATTGATTAGGCAATGGCATTGGTAGATACACAAGATAGCACGATGTGTATTTTTTCTCTTCTCTAACACACAAGGCCGTAAAGAGCTACTATATTGGTGGACATAGTAAGTACAGACATATTTCTATGCCAGCAACAACAGAGAGGAAGCAGAACCAAAGCCAAGGTATATGGCAGCAAGCATTCACAGTTCAGAGATTATATTGTTATCATTCCTAGCTAGATTGTCCCACATTAAAATCAGTGTAGACCTCCCGGCAACTACTAAGAAAATAAATCAAAATATAATAAAACAATGACATTTCACAAGGGAAATTATCTATTTATTACCTTTAAAGCCTGTAATAGGGAAGACATCAATAATCCAAAGTATATAGGAAACAACAAAATGACATATGTGAACCTTACATCACTAGTAATTATGTTAAATATACATATTTAAGTGACACATAGAGATTGGAAGAACTTATTTTTTAAAAAGCAATATGAGTACATGCAGTTCCAGAACACCATTCAAAAAACATGTAACTTTGAAGTATCAGGATGTAAAAAGATAAATCAAGCAGAGGAAGGTTCTTCAGTACAGGACATGGGTTGGGTCATTTTAAGCCTCAATAATTTATTTTTCTCTCTGCTTCTTTGCATAACTATGTTTTAGGTTTTCCTTCTGTCTTTCTTTTACATGCAGACCAGAGGCTCAGTGTGTTTTGTCTGCTACTTTAGGCTTTTCCACTCTTTCTCAAAAGCTCTGCTCCCTTCATGCGGCGGCTGCCCGCCTGTAGCTGTTATCCACCATGTGGCTGACCCCCTTGCCTAACTCAAACAGCATGGCTCTTTTCTCCTTTTAAGATCCCATTAGAATATATAATAAAATTTTCTCTAAAACTGACATTCTGTGATATATAATTTTCATAATTTTGATTCTATGCCTCAGAATAACTAGTAATAATTATAATATTGATATGGAAATATCAGAGTGTCCTTGAGAACAAAGGAATCCTTCTCTAGGAGCTAGGAAACATGATAGCCAACAAAAGCCATCTCAACCCAGTGACTTCCAGGTTCATGCCTTAATAATTTTAAAGGTGTATTCCACAAACAGGATAAGTTAAAAATTAATTGCCAGGAACTCTTCAAACTTATTTCTACAACATATTTTATTTAATTCTCAAAAGTATAAGAAGAAACTTCAGTAGACAGAGTTGCATATCTTGTCTAAGGCTAAACAAAAAACAGATAAACTTCATGTCCTTATGTTGAAACCTCAATTTACTGTTGCCCCTTCACAGAGGTATTTCCATCTAAGAAAACTGTGTGAGTCCCTAGTGTAGTTCAAATACGTAGGATCTTATTCTCTATGAAAATTTTAGTAGGGTGGAGTTGTGTATATCTGATATATATCTGATTGACATATATCTGACAGATAGATAGATAGATAGATAGATAGATGATAGATAGATAGGTAGATAGACAGATGATTGATTGATAGATAGATAGATAGATAGATAGATAGATAGATAGATAGATAGATAGATA
>CABHPQ010136990.1:0-43849 GCA_902168405.1 Peromyscus aztecus
GAGCTTCAGGGTCACTGCTGGCCTGGTTTTCAAGAGAAGAGGGAGGCTTCATTTGCATGTCTTCTTGCTATATAACAAGTTTTGTAGCTGGCACTGAGAGATGGCATGTTCTATTTTCTAAATGTTCTGGGGGAGTCTAATAATAAAGATAATGGTAGGAAAATTTTATATATGATACAAAGTTATTTTTTCTTGGCACACACTTAGTATCATCTATTTCATTCAATATTTACAAACAAAAGAGGCATTTTATGGTTAATTTCAGCCCAGTTATTCATGACCTGTTATAAGTGGTAGTAGACACTGCTTTGTGACATGCTCTGGATCTCTTCTGTTTTACTGTGTGGGCTTCAACACTGATGTACTTAGCACTGCCTTAGTCAGCTCCAGTGCTAAGTGTCACTGCCTCATGATTTGGGGAACTCACTTTCATTTTATTTATTTATTAATTTTTTCATTTATTTTACAAACCAACCACAGTCTCCCCTCCCTCCTCTCTTCTCTTTCCCTCCCCAACCTATCTTTTACCACCATCTACTTCTCCATACAGAAAGGTGCAGGGTACCCATGGGAGTCAACAATGCCTGGCCTAACAAGTTGAGGTATGGCTAATCTCCTCTCCCTGCATCAAGACTGGGCAAGTAATACTAACATGGGGGATGGGAGAACTCCTTTTCTGTGTTGAGATGTGACATGGCTAAATTCCATTGTTCATCAAAGAAACTTGAGAGGCCTTGTCCAGATTTGTGTGTATCTTGGAGTGTGAAAATCTTGTGATATTATCTATGTAAGTTCTCGTCTCCCTGAACATCTACCTATTCGTTCACTAGAAATGGAGTGACTGATAAGCTGAACTTCAGTGTATAGCTCAACATTTGATTTCTATATGTCTCCACATGTGCCCACACAAGCATCCCAGAAGGGTGACCTTGCTCCCAACACCCCTGACCTTGTTCATTATGAATCATCTTAACTCAGGTCCTAACTCGGGCACTTACCAGTCTTGATCTTACTTGTAGTCCCTCAGCTTGGTTGGTACTTTTTTTTGGGGGGGGGGCTTTGAGACAGGGTTTCTCTGTGTAGCTTTGTGCCTTTCCTGGAACTCCCTTTGGAGACCAGGCTGGCCTCGAACTCACAGAGATCCGCCTGCCTCTGCCTCCCAAGTGCTGGGATTAAAGGCGTGCGCCACCACCGCCTGGCTTTGTTGGTACTTTTTAGAGGCCATGGAATTTGACATACGGGATGGATTTCTATTTGGTTTTTCATATAACAACTATGAATGATACCAACACTAGGTTGCTTTGTGTCCATCCTTGACTGCCTTAAGGTTGAATGATATGTAGACAGGACAATTGAACAATAGGTTTTATCTCATAGTTTACTGATTCAATTTGAATGGACTCCAGTTTCCAGCATTGTAGATAAACCAGCTGAGCTTTGGGATATCATTGGAGAACAGTGTTGGTCTCACTCTTAAACAAGAAGAGCAAAACAGACCAGACTGCAGGTCAGCTCATCTAATTCTGCACAGGACAGGGACTGAGGAGGAATTTTGGTTTAGAAAATTTGTATACATATAATCATGAAACTTTGTAGCATGGAGCAACTGAACCCTGTGGAAGGAAAGCTGGCTGGAAGACAGATTCAAAGAGAAGGTTCAGGAAGATTTCATCCACAGAGGGCACCATTCATCATTATTAGTCCAAGGTCATCTGGGATGCAAACTCAAGATGGTTCAATATGTAATTCCACATCTTTATAATAAAAATAGAGATAGAGAGAAAGAAACTAAGAGGAGAGATGTGAGGGGAGTGAGGGAAGACTGGGTGTCAAAGTTGATGCATTTGAAAGCCACTATGTAAATGAAAAAAACAGGTGCATATGAAAATTTCAGGCCTAAGTATCTGAAAAGGAATCAACGTAATAGTAAGCACCTAACCTCAAACCCAGGAATCTAAGAAGGACACAAACAGGTCACACACACACACACACACACACACACACACACACACACACATTAATAAAAAATATTGAAACTGTAACTAATGTAGAAAAGGGAAAACATTAACAATAACCACATCTTATATATCTTATATTTTATACTATCTAAAGTAAATAGATAAAATTAGGAGGAAGTACTGTTACATCTGTAATGTAAGCAATATCTTAGGTGATGTGAGAGGACTTAAGATAAAATCAGATAGTTTAATCTAACTCTGTAAACATCAAGACACAGTGAAATTGATAAATAAGGAATCATTAAATAATTGATTAAAGGACATGCGTTGTAGCAATCTAAACTAAAACAAGTGTTGGTGGAAAAAAGAGGAAAAAGAAGAAAGAAAATGGAAATAAGCAGCTGGATGCTTTATTTTCTTGCAAGGTTACCTCAGTTAAATTTTCTGGATGAGCCATTGAACAACAGGTGGAAGTTATCAAAATAATTGGATGAAAAATATATAAAAGTTCAAGTACATATTTTTCCAAAAAAATTTCCTTTAAGTAATGAAAAGGAAGAATAAAATATTAGGAAGATAAATTATACAGTGAAAATGCAAACCAAAAAGAGATTTTAGTGTCCATGCTGATTTCAGTTAAAGATAATATCATCAGGGAAAAATCATTAGCAAGCTACATGGATTATTTCATATTATACAGACATTTTCTGTGCCAAAGAGCAAAGCTTCTTACAGCGGTTCTCAGGCAGGAAATGAGCCAACCACCCTAAGATCTAGGGGCATCTGCAGTGTGCAGAGGTAACAGTCAGGCAGAGATCATTTAGGAGGCCATGAATTAGAATATGGCCACAAAACATGAAGATGTACTAGGTGTAGGACTCTCATCTAATGCAATAGACCATTGGGGCAGTAAGCCCACTGTTTGTAGGAGACAGAATGTGAAAGGAACTGGTAAATTTAAGTAAAGCCTGCAGTATATTAATGATAGAGGCAGTGAACCAAATGTACATGGCATACTCCATGTGCATTTATTGAGAAGGAAGCACAGTACAAACCTGGAGATTTGTGTGACCAGATGTTTCTCTCACACTTTTTTTTTTGTTGTTTTTTTGTTTGTTTGTTTTTGTTTTTTGAGACACGGTTTCTCTGTGCAGCTTTGTACCTTTCCTGGATCCTCGCTCTGTAGACCAGGCTGGCCTCAAACTCACAGAGATCTGCCTGCCTATGCCTCCCAAATGCTGGGTTTAAAGGTGTGTGCCACCACCGCTAGGCTCTCTCACACTTCTTTAAAAACAAAATTATTCAAAATAAATATTTTATAGAAGAAGAGATTAACAATAAAGCAAGGAGATATAATGAAACCGAATTCTAGAAAAGATATTGGAAACAATGTTAGTAATACTTATATTAGGAGATGTTATGAAATAATTATTTGACTTAAAGCCCTATCAATAAGAGGGAAAACATGCCTAGATGTCTAATACTGAAAATAAATTTTATTAATAATAAATCACTTAGAAATTCTTTGTATATATGTTATATATATTACACACCCATACATGCAGACACACACACACCCACACACACACACACACACACACACACATGTCTGTATGTGGGGTGCACTTGAATTAACTTTAGGTATCAAGTTACCATGTAATGTCCTCAAATTAAGCAAAAATACTATGTCTATGACCTCCATTATCTGAAAAGGAATTTTCAGCCTGGAATCTAGGGCCATGTTACAATGTCCCCCAAATTCTCCAGCCTATCTGAAGATATGGGTATTCTAATGTGTTTGCAAATTATAGATTAATTTTCAAGAATAAGACAGTTGAAGTATCTTCTCACTCCTCTTTAAGGAAAGATTTTTCAGCTGAGTGGTGGTGGCACACACCTTTAATCCCAGCACTCGAGGCAGAGGCAGGTGGATCTCTGTGAGTTCAAGGCCAACCCGGGCTACAGAGTGAGTTCCAGGAAAGGCACAAAGCTACACAGAGAAACCCTATCTCGAAAAACCAGAAGAAGAAGAAGAGGAAGAGGAAGAAGGAAAGAAAAAAAGAAAGATTTTTCTGTCCTAATTTTTCAATTGAGAAATTTATTCCACTGTGTAATTGATTTAACCCTGTGTTCTAGGAAATGAACAGCATACCAGAGTCTAACACCCTCAAGATCTATCAAGGTATTGCATGAGCCTTTATGGATAAAATAAGACGTTGTGGCTGGAGTTCAAATTTCAGTGAACCCCATAACTCATTTGCAGACTTGGATTCTGGTCATTTGGATCCTACCTGACTGCAATATAACATCTAGATCTTGGATGCTACTTACAAAGTTGAAGCAATAGGTGTCCTTCTGAATTCCAAAGTTGTATGCAAGCACGTATCTCATGTACTGCAAGACCTGATTTTATTTCAGTGCAGCTACACAGCCCTGTGTTCTAGTTTCATTCTTCTTGCTGTGATAAACTATAGTGAGAAAAAGAAACTGAAGGATGAACGAGTATATTTGTCTTATGATTCCAGGTTGTACCATGAATGTGGAAAATCTAGGCTAGTAACATGAAGCACCTAGTCACATCCTCAGTCCAGGGCAGAGAAAGGGGGTATGTGGATGCTTACTTGTGCGTAGACCCTCTCTACATTATTATACAGCCCAGGTTCCCAAAGTCAGAAAATGGTGCTGCTTAGATTAGAGTGGGTCTCCTAAGAACAATTAACAATTAACTGAAAAGACAGTTCTGCTCAGGCTAACCTGGTGTGGAGTTTCCTCATTACGACTCAAGCTGATAATTAGAGCTATCACATTCTGTATCAGGCTTTTGATCTCTGGGCAGAGTATTAGAGTCAAGCAGACTATAAATAGATGCTCAGGAATTAATGATAACATGTGAAACTATTCTTCTATTTATAAGAGCAGAAATGTAGACCTTATTTCTCATTTGCATTACAGTTCAACAACAATTTCTACCATATCATGGGATTGACACTTTGAGTAAATATTTAACTAATATATTAGCCATATGACACCTATCAGGATAAAAAGTGCCTGTCAGTTTGAGAAAGTGCATTAAGTCCATCCTGCACCCATCAGGCTTCAATAAAGAACTTTGGAGACTGCTGTACAATCGACATCATTGACCAGCAGAACCTATGGAACACTTATGAGATTAGCTGGACACTCCTGAGACATTCCTGCAATATGAGCCTCACAGTTGTGAATTTCAGCCTATTTACTAGAAGGACTATAGTAATCTTTGAGAGCCCTGTTAAGGGATCCATGCTGTGTTTCTTACCCAGAGACAACAGAAGCCAAAGAGCTCTTGATAAACTCAGAGTTTAGGTAGAATTTTGTTTCTAGGACATTTGTATCTAATTCTCTGTAAAGAAGAATTCTTCAGTGTCATGGACTTATACTTCTTATCCACCATTCCCCATTCTTAACAATGGATACTGATAGCCGGGTGGTGATGGCTCATGCCTTTAATCCCAGCACTCGGGAGGCAGAGCCAGGAGGATCTCTGTGAGTTCAAGGCTAGCCTGCACTATAGAGTGAGTTCCAGGACAGGCTCCAAAGCTGCTTTATGCCCTTTTCCAAAAAGTCTGCCTGAGTATAAATTGAAGAGTTTTGGATTAATTGCATTTGCAGAACAGATTTCAAAGCAGCTTAGTGTTGAATGTGCTATGTGGTTATGAGTGGCCCATCTTATTTAGATCTATAATAAAAAGGAGCAAGCTGAGTGGGCCAGAATGTAGCATGAATCTTATAAGTTCTTATTAATAAAATCAAACCTGAGCCAGGTATTGGGGTAAATGCTGGAAGGTCAGAGAAATAAAACAAGCCACAGCTATCTCACCTCACCGGATCCTCAGCTGGTCTTACTTCCTCAGACTAGAAGCCTCTATGTCCTCATATCCAAATGACTCTCAGCTGAACTGCTGCTAGAAGCCTGAATGCTTAACCAGGCCAAATGCTTCTCAAGGCCAAATGCCTTGAGTTTCTGGTCCTCATGCTTTATATACCTTTCTGCTTTCTACCACCACTCCCTGGGATTTAAGGCTTGCTTTCTGGAATTAAAGGTGTGTGTCACCATGCCTGGCCATTTCCAGTGTGGCCTTGAACTCACAGAGATCCAGAGGGATTTCTGTCTCTGGAATGCTAGGATTAAAGGCGTATGCTACCACTGCCTAACCTCTATGTTTAATATTGTGGCTGTTCTGTCTCTGACCCCAGATAAGTTTATTAAGGTACACAATATTTTGAGGAACACAATACCACCACAAAATATACAGTTTGAGGAGATAAGGAACACAGTAAGTGTAAATGGATTAAAGAAAAGTGTGATGCTAAATGGAATAAAGGATGTGATGACCTCAGAGCAAGATCCCTCCCAGCTAAGCTTCCCATCTTGTGAGAGGGAATTTAAAAAAAAAAAAATGAAAAGGAATTAAAGAAAAGCTTAGGCCCAGGTGTGGTAGTGCACACCTTTGATCCCAGCACTCATAAGGCAGAGCCTAATGGATCTCTGAATTCAAGGTCAGCCTACTCTACAGAGAAAATTCCAGGACAGCCAAAGTTACACAGTGAAGGAAACCATCAAAAACAGAAAGCTGGTGAAAAAGTATTCAAATATTTGAATGAGGGGACCATGTTCCAGCCCCAGCAAGCAGCAGGCCCCAAACATGCTGAAAATAATATGTGGTGTTGCCATTGTTCTTGGTTTCACAAAATAATTCCATAGTTTTGCCTTATTTCAGGAAAGAATTTTAAAACTAAATAGGTTGTAAGAATTAGAGGGGTAGATGACTCCAGGGAAACAGTGTCTTCTGGACACAACAGAACTGATGATTCACATATGAACTCACAGAGTCTGTGACATCATGCACAGGGCCTTCACAGATTAAAGCCTTGGTAATAATGGTCTTTTGCTTATATATCATAGTTTATGATCTTGTGATTGTATGTTTGTTTTTCTTTTTTCCTTTGTGTGTGTTTCCTGTGACTACAAAAAAAAATTCTTTTTCCCCCCCTATTTGTTTGCTTTCCATAGAGAGAAAGAAAGGGAGTGGAGTTGAGTGGGTGGGGAGGTGGGAAAGATCAGGAAGGAGTAACATGAGGGGAAATTGAGATCAGATATATTATATAAAAAACATGTTTTTAAAAAACAAAATTAATAAAACACAATAAAATAAGCAAGAAATTACAAATCTCTGAAACATTTAACCAAGAATTTTTACTGTGTTTGACCATGGAGACCATACATATCAACTGCAGCTAACAGACTGTAAAAAAGAAGTTCACAGAGTCTTCCGCACCCCTTATCTCTTCTCTTTCCTGGGGATTATTGGCTCCATGGTGCCCCCTGCTGGTCCTGAACTCCCCTGTAGGTAGATTTGTCTCTGTCTACATTATCCCTACTTCAGTGTTTACAGAACTCAGCTGCAGGGATAAATGACTCTTGTTTTCCTGAAGCTACTGACTGGATGTATCCAAGATGGATCTGAAGTTATGCCTGTATTATTTATTAATGACCCTTTCAAAGCCAGGATCTTCCCTGGTGACAGGAGGATCCAGCCCCAGCAGTAATCACTGAGATTGCTATGACATCAGGAGAAGAAAGGGCCATTTAAAACTTCTTCAAGCTACTTCTAAGCAAAGTAGGAGAATGACCTCCTCTACTATCACCTGGGAACTCCAGAGACATCCACCCCCCACCCATATTTCTCTGGACCTGAGTGATTTGTGACATAGTTTCTTATCTAGTGGCAATAAAGATCCAATTTCACTTTCGGTGAACTCATACGTTGATTCTATTTAACAAAGAACATCTGCAGTGTTTTAACACGGAGACCTCAAGTGTCAACAACACCATGGGCTCTGTAAGTAATTATGTCAAAAAGAAATCCATAGAGGCTCATGCACAATTTCCTTTTCTGCTTTTGCTGCCCTTTACTTTGTAAGTGTTGGTGATTCTACACTGCCCCCTGCTGGTCATCAGGACCTCCTTATGTAAACATGTCCATAGTCCAACACTCTGTCCCCTCAGTATAAGCTTTCTCCATTATAAACTTGAACATCCTCAATTTGAGAAAGTTTAACTTATTAATCTTCTACCTGGTGATATTGACAAGACTTTTCAATGATGGATGATGAGCTATGTCTCAATTGTTCCCAATGTCTCCATAAACCTGAGACTTTTTTCTAGATTTTGCAGGATCTAGCTATAGGAGTAACCACTAATCTGGTAAGTAACCATAGACAGTACAAGTGATCAACATTGTCTTCTAGTACTCTCCTACACCATTTCACAATCCCTGTAGCTGCACTTTGGACAGAATATGCACATCACTGGGAAAAATGTGGAACCACAACCTGCTACTTAGAGATCAGTTCATATTTCTAGAAAATATTTTCACAGTTGAGAAGGAATCAGAATTTAAAACAATTTGGGCTGTAATTCCATATATTTACCAATTCATCTTTTGTATCATGGACGCATTGTATATTTACATGTAAAGTTTTAACATGGACAGGTTGTTCCCTTTGTCATGCATTTTTGTTGATGAAACCAGGACCCAACACTGCCTGTACCTGGTCATACTTCAAACACCTGAACTCCATAAAATTGGAAAATATAAAAGAAATGGACTATTTTCTGGATAGGTACCACATGCCAAAGTTAAATCAATCAAGACCAGGTAAACAATTTAAATAGACCAACAACCACTAAGGAAATAGAAACAGTCATTAAAAGTCTCTCAACCAAAAGAAGCTCAGGACCAGATGGTTTCAAAGCAGAATTCTATCAGATTTTCAAAGAATAGTTAATACTAATACTCTTCAAATTGTTCCATAATAGAAACAGAAGGAAAATTATCAAACTCCTTTTATGAGGCTACAGTTACTATGATACCTAAACCACACAAAGATGCAACAAAAAAAAAAGAGATTTGCTGACCAATCTCTCTCATGAACATTGATGCAAAAATACTCAATAAAATGTTGGCAATCTGAATCCAAGAACACATCAAAAAATTATCTACCATGATCAAGTAGATGAAGGATGGTTCAACATAGGAAATCTGTCAATGTAATACACCATATAAACAAATTGAAAGAAAAAAACACATGATCATTTTATTAGATGCTTAAAAGGCCTTTCACAAAATCCAACGCACCTTCATGATAAAGGTCTTGGAGAGATGAGGAATACAAGGAACACAACTAAACATAATAAAGGCAATTCACAGCAAGTCAACAGCCAACAATAAATTAAATGGAGAGAAACTCAAAGTGATTCCACTAAAATCAGGAACAAGACAAGGCTGTCCACTCTCCCCATATTTATGCAATACAGTACTTAAAGTTCTAGCTAGAGCAATAAGACAAAAAAGGAGACCAAGGGGATACAAATTGGAAAGGAAGAAGTCAAACTTTCACTATTTGAGGATGATATGATAGTATATATAAGTGATCCCCAAAACTCTACCAGGGAACTCCTACAGTTGATAAACACCTTCAGTAAGGTGGCAGGATACAAGATTAACTAAAAATAATCAGTAGCCCTCCTATATACAAAGGATCAATGAACGGAGAAAGAAATCAGAGAAATATCACCCTTTACAATAGCCACAAATAATATAAAATATTTTGGGGTAAGTCTGACTAAGCAAGTGAAGGACCTGTATGAAAAGAACTTTAAGTCTCTGAAGAAAGAAATTGAAGATTTGGAAAAGATCTCCCATGTTCATGGATAGATAGGATGAATATAGAAAAAATGACAATCTTACCAAAAGCAGTCTACAAATTCAGTGCAATCCCCATCAAAATCTCAACGCAATTCTTCAAAGACATGGAAAGAACGATACCCAACTTCATTTGGAAAAATAGAAAACCCACGATAGCTGAAAGAATCCTGTACAAAAAAAAGCCACCTCTGGAGCCATCACCACCCCTGACATCAAGCTCTACTATAGAGCTATAGTAATAAAATCATCTTGGTATTGGCATAAAAACTGACATGTGGAACAATGGAATTGTATTGAAGAACCTGACATTAATCTACACACCTATGAACACCTGATTTTTGACAAAGAAGCCAAAACCATACAATGGAAAAAAGAAAGCATCTTCAAAAAAATGGTGCTGGCATAACTGGATGTCAACATGTAGAAGATTGCAAATAGATCCACATCTATCACCATGCACAAAACTCAAGTCCAAGTGGATATAAGACCTCAATATAAATCCAGTTACGCTGAACATGATAGAAGAGAAACTAGGAAGTAGTCTTGAATGCATTGGCACAGGAGACCACTTCCTAAATATAACACCAACAGCACAGACACTGAGAGCGGCAATTAATAATTGGGACCTCCTGAAATGGAGAAGCTTCTGTAAGACAAAGGACACAGTCAATAAGACAAAATGACAGCCTACAGAATGGGAAAATATCTTCACCAATCCCACATCTGACAGAGGGCTGATCTCCAAAATATATAAAGAACTCAAGAAACTAGACATCAAAATAATGAACAATTCAATTTAAAAAAAAATGGGCTATAGAGCTAAACAGAAAATTATCAACAGAAGAATCTCAAATGGCCTAAAGGACATTTAAGGAATTGCTCAGCATCCTTAGTCATCAGGGAAATGCAAATCAAAACAACTCTGAGATACCATCTTACACCTGTCAGAATGGCTAAGATCAAAAGCACTGCAGACAGCTTATGTTGGAGAGGATGTGGAGCAAGGGGAGCACTCCTCCACTGTTTATGGGAGTGCAAACTTGTACAGCCACTTTGGAAATCAGTGTGGCAGTTTCTCAGAAAACTGGGAATCAATCTTCCTCAAGATCAAGCTATACCACTCTTGGGCATATACCCAAGGAATGCTCAGTCATACCACAAGAACATATGCTCAACTATGTTCATAGCAGCATTTTTTTGTAATAGAAAGAACCTGGCAACAACCTAATGCCCCTCAGCTGAAGAATGGATTAAGAAAATGTGGTATGTATACACAATGGAGTACTACTCAGCAGAGAAAAACAATGACATCATGAAATTTGCAGGCAAGTGGATGGAACGAGGAAATATCATCCTCAGTGAAGTAACCCAGCCTCAGAAGGATAAGCATGGTATATACCCACTCATAAGTGGATACTAAATGTAAAGCAAATGAAAACAAAACAACAATCTACAATCCCAGAGAAGCTAGCTAACAAGGAAGACCCAAAGAGGGAAGCCTGGATCACCTTGAGAAAGGGAAATAGATTAGATCTCCATGAATAAACTAGGGATGAGGGGTGGGCAATGGAGGGTAGGGGATAGGGGATGAGAACATAAGGAATTGGGATGGTTGAGCTGGAACAGGGATGGAGTGGGAAAGCAATGAAAGACATACCATGATGGAAGGAGACACCATGGGGATAGACAGAAATACGGTGCTAGGGAAGTTGCTAGGAATTCCCAAGGATGATCCCAGCTTGGACTACTAGAAATAGTGGAAAGGGTGCCTGAACTGAACTGGCTTACCCCAGTGATCAGATTGGTGAAGCTTTTCTCCAGTGACTAATGGAAGCAGTTGCAGAGATCCACAGCCAAACACCAGGCAGAGCTCTAGAAGTCCAGTCAAAGAGACAGAAGAGGGATTCTGTGAGCAAGTGCATCAAGATCATGATGGGAAAAACTGTAGAGACGACCAAAACAAACTAATGGTAACTCATGAAAGTTGTGGAGCCTGCATGGGACTGGACTAGGCCCTCTGCATGGCAAGACAGTTGTGTAGCTTGATCTGCTTGGGGGGGTGGTGGTGATAGGATCAGAATCCATCTCTGGTGCATGAGCAGGCTTTTTGGAGCCCACTACCTATGATGGGACACCTACTGCAGCCTTGAGGCAGGGAGGGAGCTTGGTCCTGCCTCTACTGAATGTGCCTTTCCTTCTTGTGGGGAGAGTAGGGAGCAGGTTGGGGGAGAGATGTTGGGTAGTTGGGAGGAGTGTAGAGGGGAATCTTTGATTTGTGTGTAAAATGAATGAAAAAATTCTTTTTTTAATTTATTTTATTTTATTTTACAATATAATTCAACTTTACATATTAGCCACGGATTCTCCCATTCTCCCCCCCCCCCCCCCCCCCCCTCCCCCCCCGGCCCCCCCCCCCTTTCAAACAACCAATTCATGCACTGAGCACAGGACCGGGTCCAACTGCCTGGATGCCTCCCAAACAGATCAAGCCAATCAACTGTCTCACCCATTCAGAGGGCCTGATCCAGTTGGGGGCCCCTCAGCCACTGGTTCACAGTTCATGTGTTTCCATTCGTTTGTCCATTCGTCCCTGTATTCCATCCATCCCTGGTCCCAACAACTCTTGCTCACATAAACCCTCCTCCTTCTCGCCAATTGGACTCCCAGAGCTCCACCTGGGGCCTGACCATGGATATCTGCATACAGTTCCCTCAGTCACTGGATGGGGTTTCTAGCACAACAATTAGGGTGTTAGGCCATCCTATCACCAGAGTAGGTCAGTTCGGGCTATTTCTCGACTGTTGCCAGCAGTCTATTGTGGGGACATCTTTGTGGATTTCTGTGGGCCTCTCTAGCACTTTGCTCACAAGAAGCAGAACTAATGGTCTCATAATCACTACATTCAGGCTCATAAATTTTAAACTCATAATCCGAGTCAAAGAGCAAGGGTAGGATATTTTCTCTGTTGCTGTCTGGGCACAGCAGAACCACATCCCTCAGGGTTTCTGACACCCTCAGGATGTGGTTTTCACACTGTGTTTCTTGCACAGTAATACATGGCCGTGTCTTCATTCTTGAGGCTCCTGATCTGTAGGTATGCCGTGCTGACAGAGGTGTCCAAAGAGAAGACAAACCGACCTTTGAAGTCCTCAGCATATGTTGAACTCCCATCGTTGGTATTGATCAAGCCCACCCACTTCAGGCCCTGTCCTGGTGCCTGCTTCACCCAGTTCATTGTATAGCTTGTGAAGGTGTACCCTGAAGCCTTGCAGGAGATCTTCATTGACTGTCCAGGCTGCTTCAGCTCAGGTCCAGACTGCACCAACTGGTCCTGTGCTTGGACACCTGTGGAGAGAACATAGGAAAGTGAGGGGTCATGGAACTGCCTCAGTTTCCTCTGCAGCTCTGGGATCTGATGCCTTACTTTGGGCAGCTGCCAACAGGAAAAGGAGACTCCACACCCACTCCATGAGGTATGAGATTGGGGTACAGTAGTTTGTGGATACTAATACAGCACTCCCTTGCTGGGTGAGAGCAAAGAGACTCAGATTTCTACTCTAAAGGCTTTGCATAGGGAAGATTTGCATATGACCATCTACTGAACAAGACCAGACATACTATCTAATATACAAAGATCCATAACTCTTGGTGGGTAAAATAGACCCCTTTCAGTGTCTGGTGTTCATGTCATCAGGCAGGTTGTGTTGTCCCCCAAGGCCTCAGCTTGAGCTGGGTCTGCACACTGATGTACTCTCCCATGCACCTCACAGTCTCACTCCTGATCTTGCCTAACAGGAAACAGTGGCCTATGCCTCCAGTTCCTCATGTGCCTGACCTATTCTGTGATCAGACTCAGTGACTTTATCCTTTCCACTGGAGCTGCCCTCTGCACACTGAGACCTCTGCAACAGTCCTTCCTTGCCTATTGCTTCTAACTGGGTGCTGTTCTTGAACTCTTAGGGTCCTCTGCACTCCCATATCAGTGTCTAACTGTTCTTGATGAGGCAGGTAGAAATGAAGTACATTTCTATTTAAAATGATGGAAGCTATGCTCTCCATTTTCATAAGTCATGTGATAAAAGTTATAGATCTGAAAAAGTGTAATGGGATACAGGGGGAAGTTTGGAGAAAATGATATACTATAATTAACATAAAATTAAAAATTATTATAATATAAATTGAGAGGCAGACTTTATAATAAAGAATAGTTTAGATATCTGATGACATGGATCAGTGGTTATATACATATATTGATTTTTCAAAAGACCTGAGTTTGATTTCTAGCACCCATATCAGGTAGCTCACAACCACGTATAATTCTGGTTCCAGGATAAGCCAACTCTTTCAGCCTCTTCGCGCAACTACAAGCATGTTCACATAAACACACAAAGACATGGACACATAATTAGACTAATAAGAATTTGAAAACAAAGAACAGTTTATTAATCAACCAACCTACATGAAAAATCTCACACTAAAACATAAATTTGGATTTACTTTTTCTAATATTGTAACTGATGTTAAATCTGTGTTCAAATATGAAGAAATTGCAGTACAGACGATCTGTTTGGATAATTTGAAATCTCATGAAAAACCTTTGCTCATTTTAAACACATTGCTGCTCTTTAATAATCCAAACATAACAAAACTGCACACCATTACAGGAATCTGATTCTACCTACTTTCCACATTTGATGCTTGTAAAGAGATACAAAGAGCAACAATACACTGAGTGATAGAAACAGAGTTCGTAGAATCATTGGAAACAGAGTTATGAATAGAGGTGGAGGGAGATACTAAGAATGTCTAGGGATGTCTTGCATCTGACTTAAAGTGAAGCAGTGTTGTTTGAATGTGGATGATAGTCTGTGCTGATACTGTGGGCTAAGGATAGGCAATTACAACAGGTTGCAAAACAAAAAGAGTGGAGTGAGACAGGAAATGAAAGAAATGAGTACAAGTGTGCTGTGCGCATAGACCAGACTTCTGTGCTGCACCATCCATGTTCTTGTAGCACAAATGCTATTTGTCAAAGGAAGTCAACAATTGCCAGCTTCAAAGTCCTGCAGTTTGTTCTGCACACTGGGCAGGGAGAGGAAGTCAAGGCTGACTGGAAGTTCTTCTGGCTTTCTGTGCAC
The DNA here is from genome assembly GCA_902168405.1 of Peromyscus aztecus. Lineage (NCBI taxonomy): Eukaryota > Metazoa > Chordata > Mammalia > Rodentia > Cricetidae > Peromyscus > Peromyscus aztecus. The sequence goes on from CABHPQ010136990.1 coordinate 14,845, forward strand.
CTGGCTCAAGGTTACAATTGAAACCACAGAGATTTGGCGCCCCCTGATGAATCACTCCAGTAATTATTTTATCAATAATGTCTACTAGCCTTTCCTGAAGCATTCCAATATGTCAAGTTAGGGAAAAATGGGAGGAACAAATCATGTAAGGAATAATGAGGCTCACAGGAAAACTGTGAACCAGAGTGGACATATGAGGGATACCACAGGTATATTGAAACATCCTGATACAGGACAGATGTTAGAAGGTGAGGGATATACTCATGTAATTTGTGTGGTAATAGAGAATGTGGAGTGAAAATCTTGGTCACAGATGATGCACTGTAGACTCAGCCAGTGATCCAATATGAATGGAAAATTTTAGCACAGGGGATGAGAATAACTCCACTATATTTCAATATTTCCATGTATAAAGCTCTTAAACCAGTGTTGATTAAATTTCCTGAGGTATTAGTCATTCATTGTATGGATGGCATTCTCATCTCCTGCTCACCTAATCAATACTTAAGGTCCAATTCACTATGTAGCCCAGGCTAGCCCCAAACTCAGAGATCCACTTGCCTCTGTCTCCCTAAGATTTAAGTGGATTTACGGCATATACCACTATGCCTGGGTTAATTGGATATGTTCTTATCTGCAGGTTATTTCTATCCTGGTAGTAAGTGGCAGGTAGCGTTAGTGTGCTACTGTAGAACTATAGATGACCTTTACCCAGAGGATTCATTTTTGAGATTTTTTATGACACCACATAGCTATTTCCTAAAATTATATATAAAGATCCTGTAGAAATCTTTTAATTCTTTTACAGATGGCTTTTCAAATGAAAAAGCAGATTTTTATATATTTCTATACAAATTCCATATGCCCCCCCCAGAAAAGATGATACTCACCCCTAGTTGTACAGCTCAATACTCTGAACTCACCATGATCAATTAACTTTTATTAAACAGTTCTTAACTGTTGAATAATTTAACTGTCTGTGCATATTGTTCTTAATCTGTTCCTCTTTTAGAAACTGCAAGACTTAAAAACAACCCCACTACTAATGTGACTTCACAATTAATTTTCACCTTTCAGATGTCTATATGAGAATGAATTCAACAGTTTTCATAACTCACATTCATGCTCATTCTAATTTGTCAGATCTGTTAACATCCACTAATGCCCAACCCAACACCTTGGTATCCTCTTGGCCCCCTAATACTTTCTTTTTATGATATTCAAAATTTCATGAACTTCATGATCAAAATACATTATCTTTACAGGTATCTTTCTCTTTACTTTCTGAGGAAGCTTGATAAATAATCAGGTCTGACATTTTTATTCTTTTTTCACATCACCTCAACCTGCTAATGGAATTAGTCCTTGAGGGTTAAAATCTAGTGCCATTAGGAAAACAGATATTTCTCATATTGCAGAATTTGGACTTTTCAAATATGTTCATGTAGTACTAGATAATTTTTCTATTATACTTGTTGCTTTTGCTCAAATGGTCGAAACAATCATGAATGCCATTATCTTTTCTAGGATATTCATCACAACTAAAAACTGATAATGGTCCTGCTTATACTAGCACATACTTTAAAGAATTTTGTAATTGATACAACATTAATTATGTTACCAGAATCCCTTACAAGTGTCAAGTTATCATGAAACAACACAATCAAGTATTATGCTACATTTAGTCACAATAACTTTAATTCCTTTCACTTTATAGGATAATGCTTTTTCTGCTTCCCCAAAGCATTTTGCCCTAAAGAAGACACAGCCTAAAGTATATATTAAATGGAAAGTTCTAGAAAATAATCTATAGAAAGAGCCAGATGTTCTAACCTCAGGGCAAGGTTATCCTTGTACCTTTCAAGAAAATGAACTAGGTCCAAGATGTCTCTCTCTCTGATGCATCTGACCAGGACATCATACCAGAGACCAGTGGACAAATAAAGTAGCATCTGAAGAAAGACAACAAACCCATCAAGAGGAGAAGTTTCAAGAGGCATAGTAGGCCTGTAACTTATGGATACATAAAGACTTTAACTTACCAAGTTTAGAACTTAGGGAAACAACACAGACACAATATTATCGATGCCTAACTGATGCTGTTATGTTTACTGATTTTCTTACAGGTTATTACTTAGCTTGTTAATGCAGAATTGAAATGCATTTGTCAAGTGGTGTAACAAACACACCTATAAAGGGAGACAGAAAGGTCTGAGGTTGTTTTGCAATACTAAGCATTGTTTTTTAGAATTTTTATTACCAGTCCAAGAAATAATTGCCGAAATAAAAAGAGACCTCTCAAAGATTGCTTGTATGACTAGTCAAACTATTAATATTAGAGCGAAAGTATTATTAGAAGCTATTCAAAATATGTGTGAATTGAGAAGTACAGTTTTTCAAAATAGAGCTACTATAGTTCAAGCATCATCTTGCTTGTCAACAGTTCCTTGGCATGTGTTGTATTAATGTATCAGATTCCTCATACTCTCTATATTCAAACTATGATCTGCATAAAGGGATAAACAAAATCATTCATTACTATTGAATGACCATTATGATTAAGATGGCTTTCTCTTCTCTTTGGTTAGCTATTCTTATAATTCTCTTATAATTGCCTGTGTTAGAGTAGCAATGCATTCAATCTTGACTTCTATTACAGCTACTGTTTTCTCTTTAAGAAATAAAACAGGAGAGGTGCTGGTGCATTTATATCCTTGTGCTCACAGGTAAGATTTGGAGGAACCCAAAATATCAAACACTCAGTGTTGTGTCTTCAAAGGGAGAGATGTATAACTTATTTTCTTCCCAGAAGTCTGTAGTAATATTTTAATTGTGCTGAAATGTGATTTTATTTGTATGTTAATAAATAAATTTGGCCTGGAGATCAGAGGTCACATAAGCAAGGACACATAGCCATAAACAGGAGTCAGGCAGTGATGGCACACACCCTTAATCTGATTACATGGCAGGCAGAGTCTCTGTGTGGTCAAGGACACAGCCAAGCTTTGTGACATGAGCCTTTAATCCTAGTACCAACCACAGAGACCTGGAGGTCTGTATAGACAGTAACGAGGAAGTCATGTGGCTGGGCTTAGAGCCAATGAGAAGGCAGAACAGGAAGGCAATAAAAACACAAGTTAGATGGGAAGAAACTCTCCCTGGGGAGGCAAAAGCAGCGAGGTGGTAAGATAAGGTAGTTGTGGCTCTTCACTAGTTCTCTGATCTCTTTGGCTATTACCTCTGTATTGGGCTCTGTGTTTCTTATTTAATAAGACTATTTAGAAATCGTCTACAGAAGTCTGTTAGTGGACATGGCTGACAGCCTAGTGACCTTTGCACTATCTTTGTGGCCATGACCGTACTAGATCCTCCCACAGAACAACATGAGCTTGTTTTCTCAGTTAATTCATAGAGCCTGTCTGTATGTAAGATATCATTTGTACTTTACAAAGTGTTTTAGAATACTCATTTCTTAAACTTTTTGGGCACATGGGATTGAGATAATTATCATCGGGAAACTTTTTTCCAAATTGTCCTGTGCTTAAATGTTTCTAAAATAAACAACTCTAGAAGTTTGAATCTACAACCACTACTGTGGAACTGAACTACCTCCTTACCTCCTTCAGATTGATTGTTACTCTTCTAGCTATGGTGGTCTAGGAGACTCCAAAATTGGGGCTATATGTCTGGATAAATAATTGATGTGTTTAATAGGCTTTACTACTGGGTATGACTACTGATTTCTTCTGTGGCAACTTTCTGGTACTTTGAAAGCTAGTACTTGAGGAGGAATCAAACTTAGCTCCCTCTCAATTCCTCTAATCCTTGTCCTCAAAGTGTGTAGTGTCTTCTATAAGAGGATCTTATCTTACCTTCACATTCTCAAAGGCAATGAAAGGTGATGAAAATATCCTGTATTGTTTTAAGGGCCTTTACTTCTTCTATGGTGACTGACATGCTGACAGGACAATTGAACAAAAGCTGTAGCTAGGCGCCAGCTGCACTTCTCCATGTTCAACTAGATATTTAAGTTTTGACTCAAAAATAGAGCCTAGCCAGGCGGTTGTGGCGCATGCCTTTAATCCCAGCACTCAGGAGGCAGAGGCAGGCAGATGTCTGTGAGTTTGATGCCAGCCTGGGCTACAGAGTGAGATCCAGGAAAGGAGCCAAAGCTACACAGAGAAACCCTGTCTCGAAAAAAAAAAAAATAGGGCCTTACCACCAGTTTTGGGGGAGCAACCACTTACATTGCATGCCTGGGATTATTAACCTAGTCCAAAGCTGGAGGGAATAGGCCCTATGTTAGAAGGAACTGCTGAGATTTTGCCAAATGCATGTGTCCAAACTCCTTTGTGAACATTTATGTTGATATTACCGTCTCAGTTTAGGTCAAAGCAACTTCTTTTTTCTTTCTTTCTACCTGAGTGGTTCCCAACCTTCCTAATGGTGCTACTATTTAATACAGTTCCTCATGTTGTGGTGACCCCCTAGCCATAAAATTATTTTTTTACTACATCAGAAATGTTTTGGTAATGTGATCATGAATTATAATGTAAATTTCTGATATACAGGGTATATCAAATGTGACCTCCAAAGCGGTTGTAATCCACAGGTTGACAACTGCTATTCTAAAGGGTGATGGAAAATTCAGAGACTCAAAATTGGCCCAAGTATTGAATGTAGACAACTGTGGAGAGCTAAGCACTAAATCCAACATTAGTAGCACCTCCTCCAAGGGTTAAGGAACACCATGGACAATGAGATGGATAGAATGTAAGAGCCAGAATTTGGAGAGGAGTGCAATGCTCTCTTTGGATCTGACAAGTCCATCACAACCATGAACACTCAGAGGTTGTGACTATATGCAAAAAAGAAAAGCATGAGACTAGGAAGGGAAATAAAGAGAAGGGACAGCAGAGTGGATGAGAAGGGTGTCAGCAGGAGGGGTAGATGGAGAAAAGAGTGAAGTGAAGGTGACTATGGTCACAACTCTTTCTATTCACACACAGATCTGTTAAAAACAGAGATTTTCTCCCACTGTTCTGTTTCTTTATTCTGATGAACATTTCCTTTGCTTCATGCACATGAACTCCTTGACAGACTGTCTGTATGTGTCACCATGTGAGAAGATGTTACCAGTTATCACCACAAAAATTACATGTGTTTTTGTACTATCTGTGTTTTGTATAAATGGCACTTGATTTCATCTTGTAGCAAGTTTTAATATAAATGTCTATAAATAATAAAAGTAGGGATAAGTATACTGCCTATTGTTCTGGGACCCTCTATGAATCCACAAATCATTAAACACAATATGATTTTAGCTCCTATGTTATTGAAGCAAGAATATCTGAAGACCACATCAAGTAGAGCAGGGACTCACAATTGTCTAGTATTTTCCCATTGTAAATTAGGATACTAGTGACTTTTCATATTGAGCAAGGAGTTCATAATGGAAGTATAAAGTTAAATGAATGGCTTCCACATTGCTCACAAGAATCATGCATGTAAAAATGTACATTTGCATATTTCTGAGCTAGAGCTCTTCTCATACAAATCATTGTCCAAGGAAAATGTCTCTTTTCTACTGATAATGAAGTGAAGTAGGGCAAACAAGAAATCATGTTTCCTTTGCTGTAAGTGTAGGTTAATGCGGCAGGCTCTTGATGGAGGTCCGCCTCTGGCAGGACAGTCCTGAAACAAGACTCAGTAGCAGGAAGTAATCATCAGGAAGAAGGACAACATGGTTCACAGAGACCTGGGCACTGAGAGCTAGAGCTTGCTGCTCAGCAGGAGATCCACCTGCCAGTCTCCCCAATGTGATGTTGGAACAGAACATGGTGAGTTCTTCATCCACAGAATATTTTGATTTAGCAGAAAGACTCTCAGATACCAGATCTTTTACAGTTCTTAAGAGCTTATGAAAAATGAAAGAGAAAGAAATCACAAAAATTAGAACTTACCATTTCCCAATTACCTTCCCCAAATCCCTTCAAAAGCTATAGCCTGTGGCTCATCTGAGTTTAAGGTAAGGGGTTCATGTCTGTGTTTAGAGACATGGTCAGATTTTTTCTAGATGAAAAGTTCTAATTAGCAATATGATGATGAATATAATAGATTAAGTAACTTAATCAGGTAAAAATACAATGGGTCAGATCTATACCTGATGTTCACATTCTCAGTAAAAGCAGAAAGATTGGAAAGTATATGGGTCACTGAGTGTGGCCTTACCTCTCTTGTGGTTCTTCTAATCCAAAACACTGTCCTATTCAGAATACCACTGAGGCTTTGCCCTGAATCTCATGTGGAAGAAGCTTCAAAACTATCGTGGACCTTCGTAAGCATTTGTTCCTGGTAACCTCAGCAGAGTCATTTCTGCAATCAGAGGTGATTTTCTGCATTTAGTTCCTGTTAAAGTGTGTAGCATACATTTTTTAAATAGCAGAAAAACAGAATTATGGTTTCACTGATGTCACAGACATGTACAGACTGTAAGTGTATAGAGAATTCTGGGGAATAATTAGATGGGGTGACAGCTGAGACCCCAGAACCAGCACTTTATTATGTCTGCACCTGTTTCTGCTGTGTCCCTGCTGGCAATGTGCGCTCTGCGCCCCCTGCTGGTTGTGAGCACTGCTGCAGGGAGGTTTGTGTCTGGGTTCTCACTGAAGGTCCCTCACTGTGTCTAGTACAGTAATAAATGGCGGTGTCTTCGGCTCTTAAGTTGTTCATTTGCAGGTAGAGGCTGCTTTTGGAATCATCTCTTGAGATGGTGAATCTGCCTTTTACAGACTCTACATAGTATGTTGCATAATTATTAGCTTTGTTTCTAATTTCAGCAACCCACTCCAGCCCCTTCCCTGGAGCCTGGCGGACCCAGTGCATCCAGTAGTCACTGAAGGTGAATCCAGAGGCTGCACAGGAGAGTTTCAGGGACTTTCCAGGCTGCACCAAGCCTCCCCCAGACTCCACCAGCTGCACCTCACTCTGGACACCTGCAAACACAGAGGATCCTGTCAGTAAACTGCCACAAATGTCCACTGTCCCTCACATTCATGTCCACTCACACACTCAGTATCTCTCCATATCTATAAATCACCTTTTAAAAGAACAACAAGAAACACCCAGCTCAGTCTCAACTCCATGCTGAATGTTCTGTGTTCAGTGATGATCACAGAATGGGAGGAGAACCTGTGAGTTCAGATCTGGGTGCCTCTGTCAGAGCTGTAGGGTCAGGGCTGGTTTTCATGAGCAGAGGGGAACATTATTTGCATGTCTTCCTGCTATAACATGAGCTCAGGAGTGGGTACCTTGGAGGAGACAATGAATAGTGCAGATGTCTGAGATGAAATAAGGACCAAAGTGACATTTATAGGGTCAAAGTGTCACTTACTGTCCTGGGGACATAAATCAGCTGGTCAAGAAATTTTTTACATGCTGAAGCCCTGTGTTTGTTGATCAGAAATTTCTTTTTTTGTTTTGTTTGTTTGTTTGTTTTTTGGAGACAGGGTTTCTCTGTGTAGTTTTGGTGCCTCTCCTGGATCTTGCTCTGTTGACCAGGCTGGCCTCAAACTCACAGAGATCCACTTGGCTCTGACTCCCAAGTGCTGGGATTAAAGATGTGTGCCCATGCCGCCTGGCAAGCAACTCAGAAATTTCAAATGATAAGTCTCAAATCAGAAGCTGTAATTACAACTGAAATTCAGGAAATCATCAGAAATTAGTATGAAAATGTATTCTCTGAAATGCAGGATAATCCAGAACAAATAGAATTTCTGAGTTCACATCATTATCAAATTAAGCTCTGAAGGCATAAACAGTGTAAACACACCCTTTATCAAAAAGGTTGATTCTGCTCTTAAAAACCTTAAAGAAAAGTAGTGTAAATGACCAAGACCACAAGCCCTTCCCACTACAAAGACAGTAATCCCATAGTCATGAACTCCAATGATAGTAACATGGGTTATTTTCCAGAAAAAGAATTCCAAAGAATGGTTATAACTATGTTCAAGAAACTCAAAGAGGGATGGATATACTCCAAGACAAGAACATCATTATCATCAACAACAATATCAAAAGGAGTTCAATGAAACAAAGAATAAATACAAGTTATAAAAAGAGTTTAATAAGGTAAAGAATTGCTAAATAAAAGGAGCTGAAATAATTATGAAAATGAAAATAATAATAATAATAAAAAACAGTGGAAGAGCAAAATAGAATGAATCATGTAAAAAAAGGCTGAGAATTAAGATTGGAATATAAAGTCAAGCTATTGAGTCACTCAGTAAAGATGAATATTTTAAATTAGAATATTTTAAAATGTATACAAGAAGAATAGGGGAATTCTTTGGGACACCGTGAAGAGATGTTGTCAGTCTCTGGATAATGGGCATTTGACAAGGGAAAGAATATGATAGCAAAAGCATAGAGAATATTTTCAGTCCTAACATAGATGAAAATTTCCCAAACCTACAGAAAGAGATATCCATCTAGGTACAAGGGCAATACAAATAGAACACCAAATAAGAACAGAAAAGGAATGCTCCATGATGTATTATAGCTGAAATATTGAAGACACAAATTAAGGAAAAGTTGTTGAAAGCTACTAGAGAGGTCAACTTACCTGAAAGGCAGGTCCATCATAATAATTTCTGAATATTGCACAGAAACTTAAGCCAGGTAGGGCTGGAAAAATGTTCTCCAAGTTTTAATGATCAAAAATATGAAGCCAGATAATTATGTATAAAAAAGCTGCATGTCAAAATTAAAGAAAAATTAAAAAATACTTTCACAATAAAAAATGGTTAGAGAAACTTATAATCACTAACCCAGCTCCTCAGAGAATAATGGAATAGACTGAAGAGAATAAACACACTCATGGTCAGATTGGATTAAAAGACTAACTCTGTTGATGACTTCGTTATCATGCCACACACACCTTAGGTTAAAGGTTGAAAAAAAAGGCACTCCAAGCAAATGGAACTAAGAAACAAAAAACTAGCTATTCTAATATATGAGAGAATTCATGCCAATCCAAAAATAGAAGAGATAAAGATTTCTTCATACACACTAAAGGAAGGATCCAACAAAAGAATACTATGATTTTAAATGTATATGGGGAAAAAATGTGCACCAAATTCAAAAAAGACATCCTGTTCATTCTAAAGGCACAGATTAATACCAATGCTCTGACTGTGGGGGATGACAGTAACTTACAGATGTCTACCAAGCATTCCACCAAAACTCTGAGGAATATATTCTTCTCACCAGTACATGATATTTTCATCAAAGCTGGCCAATGCTGGCTAGTTTTAATGTCAACTTGAAGTGAACTAGAGTCATCTTGAAAGAGTATCATCAAGTTAAAAAAAAATAGTGACTAGCTATGGTGGCATTTTCTTGATGGATGATTGGTATGAGCATGCCCATTCCATCAGGTGGTGTCACTCCTGGGTTGAGGGTTCTGGGAGGCATAAAAAACAGGCACATAGGTCATGAAACCAAGCCAGTGAACACAACCCCTCCATGGCTCTGCATCAATTCTCACCTACAGGTTCCTGCCCTGACTTCCTCACTGAAGGACTGTTACCTGGAAATGTAACATACTTCAAGTCCTTTTTAACCCAGGTTGCTTAGGTCATGATGTCTTATCACATGGAGGTAGCTTAAGTAAGACAACCGCATTGTAGGACATACTACAAGTTTGAACAAATACAGAAAAATTGAAACAGCATACAACAATCTATCTAACTACAATGAAATAAAGCTATGTATCAACAATTAAAAAAAGCTACAGAAAGTTCATAATTTCATGGGGCCTAAACAATGCACTGTTGAATGACAGCTATGTCAAGAAACAAATCAAGAAAGACATTTATAAATGATAAAAATGGAATAAAATGAAAACACAACATACAATATTGCTAAGTTCCTAGTTAAAAATATGGGAGATCTCAATTTAATAACCAGTTATGTACCTCCTTAAAGCCTTGAAAGACCAAGGAGAAACAAGACCCTAAACCAATAGATGGGAAAAGATAATGAAAACTGTTCTGACATTAAGGAAATGGGAAAAAATGAAATGACAGTTCAAAGAATCATTGAAAACAATAACTGGTTCTTTTTAAAGACAAGCAGCATTGACTAAGGTTAAGGAAAGTAACCAAAAAGACAAAGAAGTTATAAATTACTGAAATAAAAAAAGGAGACATTAAAACAAACATCAATGGAATTTTTAAAACTCATAATGTCATACTTTACAAATCTCTATTCAATTAAATTTGAAACTCTAAATGGAGTGGATGAAGATCTACATGCATAAACCATAATAAACTTAAAATAAGAGAAATAATTTATTCCTTTCTGACTATTTTAAAGAATAAATTAAAGAAAGAAATGAAAACTGAGTTTTCATATATGTTGGATGTCTTAGTGTGCATGTGTGGGGTACTTGAGTTGCATCTGTAGATATCATATTATTATATTAATGACATCAAACTAAACACTGATCCTCCATGTATAAGAGCTAAGGATATCCGGGTGGTGGTGGCGCACACCTTTAATCCCAGCACTCGGGAGGCAGAGGCAGGCCAATCTCTGTGAGTTCGAGGCCAGCCTGGTCTCCCAAGCGAGTTCCAGGAAAGGCGCAAAGCTACACAGAGAAACCCTGTCTCGAAAAACCAAAAAAAAAAAAAAAAAAAGAAAAAAAAAAAGCTAAGGATAGAGAGTGAGCTGGTGTCAGAACTTCAGGGTCATGATGTCCACTGTCCTCCCATCCTCCAGTCCCCCAAGGATGTGGGACTTCCACATTGCTTGGGAGCAGATGATTCTCTGGGCATGCACTCTTTACCCTCCTTCATGAGAAACAGAGTATCCGTTCCTAATTATTTTTTTTTTTATTCTTCTGTCACACATTACACCCCAACAGCAGTTTCTCCTCCTTCCAGGCTTCCCAGCTCCTCTCCCACTTCTCCTCTCCCCCAGATCCACTCTTCCTTGGTTTCCCTTAGGAAGCCACCCAGGGATACAAAGTGAACACAGTATAAAAAGATACAGTACAGCTGAGCACAAACTCTCAAATCAAGACTGAATGATCCAACCCATTAGGAGGAAAGGAGTCCCAAGAACAGGTAAAAGAATAAGAGATACACCCAACTCCAACTGTTAGGTGTCTCTCAAAAAACAATAGCTACCAAACAATAGCATATATGCAGAGAGCTTAAATCAGACCCATAAAAATTCCATGATTGTCTCTTTAGTCTCTGTGAGCCCCTATGGTTCTCCTAGTGGGGAAGAAGTCTTCATTGTGAGCAAGGCCACGTGGCTTGTGGCACCAGGAAAGCAACTTAGGTTTTAGGAACTAAGAATAGTGAACTCTAAGTGAGTTTTGTTTTGAGTTCTTCAGGAAGAAAATTGCAATGCACTAGAACATTTTGTCCTCTAGTTAGAGGTTTTCTTTTGGATAAATGGTTCCTGAAATGGAGTTAGGATTCTCTGTCTCCTCTGTACCTGTTCCTCAGAGTCCTTCTGCAAGGTGAGGTGTGAGCACCACCTGATGGCAACGACTTCCATTGCAACAGGGATAATAAGCCTGGGACTCTTCTGTCACTCTGGAGTCTGGCTGTTGTCTGGGGCTCCTCTAGGTTTAAGCCATGGAATTTGGGTTTTCCCTGTGTGTCTTTACTTGTTCTCTAGGCTCCTCCACACATGGAGATGTGGTCAACAAAAGTGGCTTTCCTTTCTCCAGGACTGTTGCAGAAAATTGATGCAAACTTGACATAGTTTAATTACATGCTTTAGTGATCCCTATTTTAGATATGGATCATACTGACAGGAAAGAATGGTCACACAAAACCTGGAAAATCAAACTTTAAACTACATTCATTCACATATTTATCATTTGGATGGGTTTAAAATATTGTCAAAAGCAGCAAACAGCCTCCTAAATATCTATGATTATCAGAGCTGATACTAACCTCAATATGAGAAGCCTCTCCTTTAAAGAACCTGGTAAATATGGAGATGAGCTGAATCAGAACCAAGTAGAGTCTCCAGGGAACGGATGTAGGATGAGAGAAGAGGCTCCTGCAAGCAGGATGGCGTGAGTCTCAGAGTGAGACTGGAGAGATCATAATGGAGGATAGGAAGGATAGTAAAAATCATCTACCTGAGTCCCAGGCCCAGGTGGCCAATATGAGTCTGTGGTAGAAATTGTTTCTAGATATTGGTATTGGTTACTAAATATGGAATGGAGATGGGCTCAAAGGGAAGATTGAGAGGGTACAAGGGATAGAGTTAGGTTGGCTCCTCACTCAAAAGAAGTTTTAGAATAACTCAGGCTTCCAAAATAACTGAACAGAAATTAGCTTCTGATAGTTTGCCTCTCATTTTCAACAAAACAAAACAGAATCTTACAGTTTCACAGACAAGCTCTTCCCATCCTCCTTTCCTAAGCTTTACTGATCCGTGCTGATCCATGCTGTGTGACGCCTTTCTGTAGGCTGTGAATATGTGTCGCTCTGATTGGTTGATAAACACAGCTGTTTGGCCAATGGTGAGGCAGAATAAGGTTAGGTAGTACATTCCAAATGGAGAGAGAGGAGGAAGAAAGGCAGAGGTGGAGGAGACACCAGCTGCTGCCAAAGGAACAACAACATGCCAGCAGACTGGTAAGCCATGGAACACATGGCAAAACATAGAATAAGAATTATGAGTTAATGTAAGTGTAAGAGCTAGTCAATAATAAGCCTAAGCTAATGGACAAGCAGTTATAATTAATATAAGCTTCTGAGTGATTGTTTAACAAGCTACTATGGGACCACTGGGGCTGGGTGAGTCAGAGAACACTTCTGGCTACAGATCTACCTGTCCACACACCTCTTTTACCTATAATCACTGAGACCCTGGTGCACACACCTCCTTTAACTATGCATGTTGATCTACTCGTCCACATACCTCCTTTATCTATACATGCTAATCCATGATCCACACACCTCCTTTACCTATGCATGCTGCCTCACTTGTCCACCCCCCAAAACACTGACCAATTTCCATTCTGCCTCACATACAGCCATGGAGACTTTCCTAGGCTCACTTGTCCTTATCTAGGGAGCATGGGACAACAAGGGGCCACACAGGTTTCTAGGGCAAAAAACACGTATAGGAAACCTTTCCTCTTACTATTTGCAGTCAGGATGAAAAACAAGGCTAAAAAATCTGATAAACTGGAAATAAGAGGATTAATTCCATCAATCTAATTCAAAAGGACAATCATCATTCATTAATGGCAGGATCATCACTGTGGGATCTGTGCAGTCATTGGATGTCATTTTTCAAAATGATCTTTTACATATAGCACAAGGCAGTGGCAATAAAAGTAAAATTCATTGAGGACCCTGATCAAGGAGGAAGTGAGAAGAAAAACGATTTATATGAATGAGCCAGAAATGCTGCTGACCTAGAGTGTGGGCATTCTGAAGGCAGAAGCAGGTCAATCACAACCAAAAGTGAGGCTGAACCTGATAGGGATACTTTAAACAAGACAGTTTGAAACAAACAGTCATAGAGAAGTCAATGTGAATGAAGACAATTAATGGCCATGAGGAAGGTTCAGAAAGACAGCATAGACAACAGACACTCAGGATGAGCAGAGAGTCATGCACACAGTCTCAGAAGGTGGTTGGTCAGTGTGCTGCAGGGGTCACAAGCTATGACTGTAAAGGGCTTTGCCAATCACTCTTACAGGTTCCACTGGTCTAGGCTCAGGTAAGTTGGGATATTATAACAACTTGCTTTATTTTGCTGTTAGATATGTCTGTAACAAATCAGTTAAAAGATTTAAAGGTATGGGATTTTATTTTGTCTTTTAATCACAAGTGTTTCAAATCGTTAGTGATTTTTTTTTAGCTTTCTGTTGTTGAAATTCTGTAAGTTTATAACCACCCAGAATGGTTATTTCAGAATGAAAACAAGCAGAAGCCCTAGATGATTTTTGGCATCTGTCCATACACGATCAACTCAAATTACACTCTCCTGTGTAATGTCATGATATACACTTCACTCTTACTTGGTATTTTCTAACCTTACTTAATAAATAAAGATTCCTCTCTCATTGTGGTTTCAGATTCACTCTCCAGCTGCATATGTCATAGTCCTTTGACTGCAGCATGGGCTCGAGTCCTTGGAACACTGGTGACATTGTAAATGACCCGCTACAAGCCTCTCAATGACCACTGGAACAGCAGCATCCAATGGGTTTGGCCACCTGGAAATCTGAATCTGAATCATCTAGATCTACTTTGATGTGATGCATAGGAGCTGCAAAAGGCCACCCTGGGGTCAGCAGGCAACTGTGTCCCACATGAAGCTGAGGCAAACAGTACAGGCTGAGATGCCTACAGTCCTGTGTGTTCATTGTATAGAGGGTCAACTGGACTTGGGATCACCTGAACTTAAGTGTTTAATAAGGATGCACATATGAGATGAATCCTTGAGAATGAATTGGGCTTGGCTCACTGATGGCAAAATTTTCATTGATCTTCTTTCTGAGCCTGGAGTGAAGGGAGCAATGAGAAGAAGCAAGCAGATGTTATCCAATGTGCTCAGGGCAGACATAGACAGATTCCAGATGGTAGAAAAAACAGGTGATGAGGAGGTGAAGTTTTTCAAGACACTGGGTACTGAGTAGACAGAATGTAGGAAATTCACAGGAAGCCCTCAAATGGAAGCTGAGAAAACCATCTCAGTTCTCATTTTCTAGGGTGTTTTTCAAAACACCACCCAAGCAGTGTAAAAGCTCAGAGAGACTTGTGGTTCCCTCCCAGCTTTTCTTCCTGCGTTCCTCATAACGAATATGAGATCTGTGCTCTGATCTCCTCTGAAGAGCATCTCCTTCAGGAAACCGAGGAAAAGCAATGAAAGGGGAACTTTGCCCACCAAGGAGGCCACTGTGATGGGGAGCAAGAGGTTCAAAACCTTAAGAATCATAAGGATACGGAGGAGCAGAGGCAATGATCATGTCTTCTAAGATAGACATTTATCTGTCTGATAGAAGAGGCCCTGATTGGGACAGTGTGTTCCTGAACTGAGCTGGCATTTGGGAGAACATCTGTCTTACATTTTAGTCCATTCAGATTTCTAAGTAACTCTTTACAGCCTGGGTGATGTAAAGAGCAGAATCATTTACTCTCATGTATGAAACCTCAAGTCCAGCACTAAAGACTACAGGGTGTTTAAGGACATCTCTTCGCACCACTAGACAGTGGTCACATATGAACTTTGGGGCTATTCTTCAGATGAAATTTTGTTTGTGAGAATGTAGAGGTGGAGATGTAAAGAGGGATACAAGGAGAAAGACAGAAAGAGAAAAAGATAGAGACAGAGAGACTCCAGTATCTATATATTTTCCTTATCCCATAAAGACAGCAACATATTTTATTGATTAAAAGTGACCACGGACCACTTTTAACTTTAATGCTATCCTAAAAATCCACACTCCAAAGGAGCCTACACTGTCATTTAACATTGGCCATGTTTGTTTTGTGGAGTAAAAATTCAGCTTATACTTCTATCAAGGGGTGCTGAGAACCCTTGGTGTATTCTGTTGCTCAAGAAGGAAAAGAAGACCAAATGATAATTGGTGAGGACAAAGTTCCTACTTATTATCCCATCCCTTCTATAAAAATAATGACATAATTTTTTACTGCCTTTGCTGTCTTTATTGCCACTTAAAAATATGTGAAAGCAAGGCTGGGCAGCAGTGGCACATGCCTTTAATCCCAGCACTCGGGAGGCAGAGTTAAGCAGATCTGTAAGTTCAAGGCCAGCCTGGTCTATAGAGGAAGTTCCAGGACAGACACCAAAAGTGCATGGAGAAACCCTGTCTTGAAAAACCAAACCAAACCAAACAAAACAAAACAAAAGAATATGTGAAAGCAGAACCACAAAGCCAAATAAGTAATGTTCCTAGGAGACAGCTGAGATATTGGTAGACAAAACCCTCCTCAGCCCACAGGAAGTGGGTGGTCCTTCTTCACTGCATATGTTTCTGGGCTTTGACCCAGGACTGGAAGAGTACTCGATGCCTGCTAAACAGAGACACTCCTGTACTTGAAGTAAGTTTTGTGTTTGAACTCACACTGAAGTCTCATCACTGTGTTTCTTACACAGTAATGCACAGCTGTGTCCTCTGTGGTCACAGAGCTCAGCTTCAAGGAAAACTGATTCTTTGATTTTACTCCTCTCATAGTTATTTACCTCTTGAGAGACAGATTGTAGATGATGTCTCAATTATTATAAATTTTACCCATCCATTCCAATCCTTTCACTGTGTGCTGATGAATCCAACTCCACCAATTGCCACTGCTGATGGAGTAACCAGACAGAGCTACTGAAACATAGAGAACAATAGGCATTTAGATACTTGCTGAACTGTTCTCTTTTTCTTCAGGAAAAATGCTGTGATAATGTTGATGACATCCCAGAATCATTTATCCTGCTTTCAATCTTCATCATGGCTAAACTATTGAGTAATAGTAGAATATAAAAGATGTGTCTTTCTTCAATAAAGCAACAACTAGCCTGATTATCGTTCAGATCATGCCTGTCTCCTACATTCACCAACTCCACACCTCCTCTATGGGACCCGAACCCTGCTGTAGCTGGATTCTGACAGTAAAATTTTAATGTAACAAAGATATACTCTAACAGCAGCTGAGTTATAGATTCATGTCTAATTACTTATGTCTTTTTTAACTGTGCAACACCACGCATCTAAAAAATTTAGATAAGTAGCAAATATTAAGATAATAAATAAGGTATACATGATAATAAAGTTTATAAATTCCTAACATCTACTGAAGTTTACAGTAATATTTGTCTAGCTTCTTTGTAATTGGTAACTTTATTGAACTTTAGTTATTTGGATAATCTAAGTCATACAAAAAATGGTAAGAGTTTACTGCAATTATGGCTTATTTTGATGCTAAAGGATCTTCAATTAAATCTTTAACATAAATTTTTAAGGCTCAAACTTACCAAATTATTCTGGTCTATGAAAGTGACTTAAAATATAGACAAATGAATAATGGTTTAGATTTCTTTCCCTTGTTATGCTATTTGTTATATTGAGACTTGAAAAGTTCAGAATTTTGTAATCAGTGTCATTCTGATAAGTTACTAATCTAGCTTTGGTAAAGCACTGATAATATTATCATAGTCACAAACTCAAGATTTTAAATTTCCTGTCATTGCTTCTCATTGTGTTAAAAACATCTGTTCTATCTATAGAAACCCAGTCTCTGGATAGAGTGAAGAGCATTCATGCTTTTAATATAGAATTATTTTTCTGTTGTCAATCTTTTACTATGACTCAAAAGTGTGAGTCTATTGCCTTTTGTACAATGTGGATTTCAATACATATTACACACAGTGGTAATGCTAACATATTTAAAACTTTTTTCTCTTTTTATGACCTTAAAGAAATACTGTAACCTTGAGTTTATTAACTTGGATTCATCTCTAGCAGGTCAAAGGAACTCCAGATAAATACTGTCAATCAACCTTTTTTACACCTGCCTATTTTCATTATTCCTGAGGGTGGGATTGCTTCCTTCTCTCCCCTAGTCTTGGAACTCCCTTCCCTCAAACCAGGACCATGGACCTAAAAGTTTCAAATGTTCTCCCAGACAAAAATTTCCGCTAAACTCCTTAACTTTACCTTTTCTCCCTAATCTAAGTACTGTCAGGAGCCATGTGAGAGGAATAGCAAGGAGCTTTGGAACTCAAGGAAAATGGCTCAGCAGTTTGCATAATCAGACTGAGTTTATCTTGGAGAGGCAGAGTCCCAAAGACTGGGATCTCTGAGGACCTCTTGCAGTTATTAATCATAGTCCTGCTTATTGCCCTTGTAGACACTAAGTCTCTCACAATCTACAAGTGGTATAAAAACTCTAAGGGGGTTTCTAACTCCTCCTGAGGCAGTGTCACTGGTACTTATAATAATTGTGATTGACTTTTTCCAAGCATTACTGCTGGAGCAGAATAATGATTCAGCCACTACCCTTAGAAAGAAATTAGAGATGTGGATTGTAGCTGGAGTTTTCTCCAGTCCTGCCTGACTCACGGTCAGGACAAATCTCTCTCACCCGCCAGTCCCACAGCTGCTTAGACCCAACCACACAGAGACTTATATTACTTATAAAATGTATGACCGTGGCAGGCTTCTTGCTATCTAGTTCTTATATCTTTCTATTAATTTCTATTAATCTATAAGTTGCCATGTAGCTCATGGCTTACCAGTACCTTACATCTCGCCTTCCATGGCAGCAGCTGGCAGTGGCTCTCTGACTCAGCCTTCTACTTCCCAGAATTCTCCTCTTTTCTTGTCCCACCTATACTTCCTGCCTGGCTACTGGCCAATCAGTGTTTTATTTATTAACCAACCAGAGCAACACATTTAACATACAGAACATCCCACAGCACTTCTCCTTTTCTTTTTTTCAAACAGGAAGGTTTTAAATTTCACATACTAAAATTACATATAACAAAACAATTATCAAGCAAGAATTACAGTTACAATATCAAGTCTATTTATAATATCTAGTCTATTTGTATTTGGCAAAATTAAAGAAGATATCCTATCCTATTTTTATAATTCTAAGGTTTCATATCTAACTTATCTTTTATCATAACTAAGGAAAATTGTAATTATCTAGTCTTCAACTGCATCAAAGACCTCAGAAGGATATAATATTACCTGAAAAATGGGAGAAGTTCACAAGCAACTTTTGGGAGTCTTGCAAGAGTAGACAGAGACAGCTGGCAGCCTGGACAGTCACCTAATGTTCCTTTGTAAAGTTGGTGCATCTGTCTTCAGCCTACAGGCCTAGAGTCTCTCAGTCACTTCTCTCTGTGTTCTTTAGAATGTCTGGCAGTTTCCTCTGTGAAGCAGGAACCTGAAGGACCATTTTGCCAAGCAAAGTTCAGTGGTCACCTTCCCATGAGTCATGCATGTCCAGTCGATCAATCAGTCTAGGCAAGAACAGTTTCTTGCCCAAATGGCTATTTTTGCCAAGGTGAAGATAAACTCCATATGGAGTATCTTTGATGCCCATCCTCCTCTCTGAAGTAAATTGATGCTGCCAGGAGCAGACATTTCCCATTGTCCAGAAACTCTAAATTTTTAAAACATTTTAAATGCCATATTCTGTAGGTCTTTGAAGTGTTTGAAAATTACCTACCTAATTTGGATTATATCTATGTATACCTAGAAAACAACATGACTATAAGTTTGACTATCATAGAAGACTAATTATTAATCTGTATTTCTTAATTATCCATTAAAATCTAAATGAGTTACATAAATATAATACCTCAAACAAGAGTAGAAATACATAGATAGTATAACAAAACCAACTCTAAATTTGTATCAATAACTAAAATCTGTAGCAATATAAAACATTTCTAAACAAGTTGTTGTTCTCTAAAAGTAAGTTCATTAATCTACCCTTTTATCCTATCATTATCCATACTATCCTCCTTTCTTCTTTAGAAAGAGATTGTATCTATAGTCAACCTGGTTTAAATAAAAATATTGTGTTTTCTCTGTCCCACACCAGAGGGCTCTTCTGATATGGGACATAAGAATCTCTTAACCTTTTATTTTAGGAATATGCTTGGGTTTAGAGAAGGAGTGAGCCAATTCCATCTCCAAAGCCAGCTTGGTATATTTAGGAATTTGGGCATAGCTTCTCATACTACTTCCTGCTGGACGGGGGCGGGGACACAAAGAAAGTTTTAGGATTATGGAGTAGTCCATGAGGCTGTATTGTCTGAGCCAGTTGCCTTGAAACTGTTCTGGATGTTGGATCATCTGGGCCATGGTGTCATCGGAGACCTTTCAGGGGATCTTGGCTGGTCAAACCTGATGTATCTTAATCTGGAACAAATCCATAGATTCTGGCTTTCTGGGGAAACAAAAGCAGAGCCTCCTTTCCAAAGCAAAGTCTCCTTACATCCAAATTTTGAAGTCAAGGTACCTTTAAGGTATAGGTATTGTCTTAACTCAACAGCTTTTATAATCAAATGTCTTTCTGCAGGTAAGAATCTCAAAGACAACACAATCCAGATTCTCTGTGTAATATCCATCTTTATGTGGCTTATTTTATACTACCGTTATTGTCTCTTTAAAGACTTTATTTTTAAAAACTTTGTATTTCTTTATATAACTGTATATATTCCCTTTTTTTGTCTCTTTGAATCCTGCAAATATTTTACACACATTGTAAACTATTCCATCTGAAACTGTCTTATTGTGAACCTATTTCTTTAAACTGCAGCATTCTAAGACCGAAATGGCCCACTTGGCTGCTGGCTCCACCCACCTCAGCTTTCCAACATGGTGGTGGTACGTTTACCACCAGCTCTGAGATCCAACAACTCTCAGAAGCAGCGTGTAGCCCAGAAACATTTTTATTTATTTATTTATTTATTTATTTATTTATTTATTTATTTATTTGTACTAGCAAAGACTAAATCCACCACACAGCAGCAGCTTAATGTGTAGTTTGGAGATGCCTCCTTCCCGCCATACTGGCAGTCAAGCTCGCAAGCCATGAACACACCATAGTACCTCAAACCCGCAGGCTGCAGCTATCTTGAGAGAGACAACTAGGAAGCTGTTTTTAGTTCCATTTTAAAATCTTTTTTCTCAGGTTTTAGGTGGAAACTCTTGCCAACCTGTTGGGTGCCATTTGTAGGTAGAGTTTTCCTGGTCCTGCCTCTGCCTTTTCAGCATATCCTACTGGCTTGCGCACCACAAATTTAACATACAAAACATCCCACAGCAGTGGATGGTTAGTAAAGTTGGGTCAAGATGCTTTTTGTTAATGACTTTGATGTAGAAAATCTTGTGGGACAATTTAAAATTTAGAAAGGCACACTTTCAATAGTCGAGCAAGGGACTCATTGAGTTCAAGTGACAAGCACAAAGGTAGCCTGGTGATTACTAGCTGATGTGCCTTTCTTGCTAGCACAAGTTAGTGATGAAAAGTGATGATGAATTTCTTATGCCCATTTTTGCCCTTTGTGTGAGCCCACAGAGGTTTCCTAGTGAAATCTGAGCTTGCTTCACCCAGCAGGACTCCGTAAGAGAATGATTGCACCAGGGGCCTGGGTACCAGGTGATTGGAAGGGTCTTCAGAACTTGATTGTATCTAGCAAGGGGAGCTCTTTTGCCTCACTCCTTGCAATTGTTATAAAAAGCCCTTTTGAATAAAGTTCTGTACTGGTAGATAAGGATCCAGGCCCTCCCAAGGTTATCCTGTGTTTCTGTCTTTCTCTCTCCCCTCTATATTTCTATCTAAATCTCTTGTTCCTCACTCCTCAAGAGTATCCTGGGGTAAAAAGTGGGCGTGCACCCTCCACAAATGGCATCCGAACAGGGACCAGGAATGTGGCAAAAGGAAAGAGGGGGCATCATGGGTACAAGGAGGCCTGCTGGTAAGGAACTTAAAAATAAAGGTGACAATATTTTATTCTCAGGAGTGAAAGTAAAGTGGCCGAAAGATGCCCAAGTGAGGTTGCAGCATGTATCTCTTTCTACATTTCTCTTTTTCTCTTCTCTCTCAAATCTCTACTAAAATTAGGTTTAAAATGATAGAATAAGTAAGTCATAGAGATGTAGGCTTAGGTATATTAAGGTGGAATAAATTTTAGGCATAAGGATATTGTGTAGGCTTAGAAATATAAGGACAGAATAAGTTGTAGGCATAAAAATATTTTGTAGGCTTAGCTATATTAGGGTAAAATAAGACTTAGGTATAATAGAAATTTAGAATAGATTATTTCCCCGCAAGCATGGACAGGACCTGGGGTGCACAGGGCAGCATCCAGAACTCAGGAGCCACTGGGAGCTTGAGAGTCTGAGCAGCTTCAGAAGCTCCAGAAGTCACCAAAAACAGCGGACATCAGAGCCAGTGCAAGTGGCAGCAGTCAGTCATCAGCAGCCGAGACCTGGGGAACATCAGTGCAGTTCAGGTTGCAGATGTCCCAGATAAGAAAAAATAACACTAATAGAAGGGAAACATCAAGGAAAGAAGATGTAGAAGGAAAACATCAGAGAAACTTTAGAAGGAGATCAATTAGTAAGACAGGGAGGGAAACAGCAGGGTAAAAGAACAGAACAGAGAGAGAACACAGGAGGAATGACAGACAGACAAAAATAAAGTGAAGAATTAAGATTTGTCCTCAGCAAAGTCTCCTGTGTGTGTGTGTGTGTGTGTGTGTTTGTGTGTGTGTGTGTGTGTGTGTGTGTGTGTGTGTGCAGTTGTACTGGCTCCACACCTCTTCAGTACCTGACCTACTGAGGGCTGGACCCTTAGCAATTGGCCCCACCAGATTTCTAAGTAATTGCTGAATGCTCCAGCCACTAGCCAGCTCTAGGTGTTCCCTCAAAATCTGCATCCCAGAAAGCTTCAAAGAGGCAAGCCCCAGGTGGTCCAGCCTTACAAACTGCTCCAAATGTTGTCTGCAAGCCCCTGACCCAGAAGGTAATCTAGAGCCTGGTCATCAAGTGAAAGAGTTTGCTCTTCTCAGACTGGGCCAGCATTCCAGCTTCCTTGGGCCCCACTCAACAATGACATTCCAGTGACAGCATGAAATAGTTAGTCATTGATAAGATTACATGTCATCCCTAAAACTTACTTATTATCAAGAAAGAGGCTGGAGTGTTAGATTTCAACCTGGTAAAAATGGCAGAGGTTTCTATCTAGCATATCCAAGAAGACACTAGCTGCCAGGTTCTCCCTGCATCCCTCAGTCCCTAGCTGTTACAGGGCCATCCCTGCAGGCATACCCTACTCTACCCTAAATGTCTCCAGTCAAGGAGTTGGGCTTCCCTGCCCCAGCTGCCCTTCCCTATAAAATACAACCATTTTAGTTACCTGGTCCTTCTCTTCTCTCCTTTGGGCCTCCTGGCTGCTGCATCCTGTTCCCCTCTCTCCACCCTCCTTTCCATCCTCTCTCCTGACAGTGATCAGTGCAATCTTCATTCTGGACACTCCAGATGCCCCTGCCTCTGGCTATGCTCTCCACATGTATATAATAAACTTTCTCCTCCACCATAACTGGGACCATTCACTTTTCTTTAGTATATATATATATTCATTCAGAAACAACCTTCCCCAGTCACCCACTTCCACAGAGTTACACCCTAGGCACCAACTGAGTTTACAATCAGTGGCTTCCTTCTGTGTTTAGAACAAAGGCCAGGAGCTATGAACAAAATGTAATGGAAGATATGATGATGAAAGTTACAGATTAAGTAACCAAATCAAATATAAATACAAACAGGTCAGATCTGTGCCTGATGTGCACAGTTATCAGGGAAATCAGAAAGACGTGAGATCTTTTGGGGTGTGTGGCCTCACCTCCCTCATGGCTCCCCTAATGTGAAACGCTGTCCTAATCAGAACAACACTGAGGCTTTGCCCTGAATGTCCTCAGGGAGAAAAATCACCAATGCTGGGGACCTTCTAAGAATTTCATCCTGGTGACCTGAGCAGAGTCATTTCTGCAATCAGAGGTGATTTTCCACACATAGTTCATATTAGACTGTGTAGTGTATATATTTAAAACTTTGGAAAAGAAGAACTACTTTCACAAAACATAAATGTAGAGAACATTCTGAGAAGTGAGTAGATGGAGCCACAGCTGTGACCACATAAAAACCAGCAATTAACTGTTCCTGCTCCTGATCTGCTCTGCTCCTCCTCTCCGTGTGTGCTGTGCGCCCCCTGCTGGTTCTGAGCACTGCTGCAGGGAGGTTTGTGTCAGGGTTCACACTGAAGGTCCCTCACTGTGTCTCTAGTACAGTAATAAATGGCGGTGTCTTCGGCTCTTAAGTTGTTCATTTGCAGGTAGAGGCTGCTTTTGGAATCATCTCTTGAGATGGTGAATCTGCCTTTCACGGACTCCACATAGTGTGTTTCATAATTATTAGCTTTGCTTCTAATTTGTGCAACCCACTCCAGCCCCTTCCCTGGAGCCTGGCGGACCCAGTTCATCCAGGCACTACTGAAAGTGAATCCAGAGGCTGCACAGGAGAGTTTCAGGGACTTTCCAGGCTGCACTAAGCCTCCCCCAGACTCCACCAGCTGCACCTCACACTGGACACCTGAAAAGACAGAGAATCCTGTTAGTAAGCTCTCACAAATGTCCACTGACTGTCACACTCATGTCCACTCAAACAACCAGTATCTCTCCTTATTTGTAAATTACCATTTAAAAGAGCAAGAAGGAAAACCCAGCTCAGTCCCAACTCCATGCTGGAGTTCTGTGTTCAGTGATTAACACTGAATGAGAGGACCTGTCAGTCAAGATCTGGGTGCCTCTGTCAGAGCTGTAGGGTCTGGGCTGGTTTTCATGAGCAGAGGAGAAAATTATTTGCATGTCTTCCTGTTATATCATGATCTTAGGAGCAGGAGCTTTAGAGAAGATAAATAATGCTTCAGTTGTCTGAGGTGCAGTAAGGACCAAAGTGACATTTATAACATCAAAGCATCAGTTATTTTCCCATTCGTGTAGCTTAGTTGGTAGAGTATTTTTGGCATGCCTGAAGCCCTTTGTTCGTTCCCATCATTGCATGCTAGGCAAGAGGTTGGAGCAGGAGAATCATAGGTTTGAGTTATACTTGGTCTGTATGAAACTGTGTGCCAACAGAGAAAGGAGAAGAAAGAAGGGATGAAAAAAGACAACTATTTAGTATGAATTTTAGATTTTACATAGAAATATAATTTTTCAGCCTTACTATATTGTGCTCTGTAGCTGTAAAAGTTTCTGCTGTGTTTTCATAAATTATTAAATTAATTCATAGGAAATTAAGATAATAAAAACTAATATATAAACATTTAGGAAATGTTATATTAGTCAGGCAGTGTTGGCCCACACCTTTAATCCCAGCACTTGGCAGGCAGATGCAGGCAGATCTCTGTGAGTTCCTGACTAGCCTGGTACACAGAGGGAGTTACAGGACACGGTCCGAAGCTATACAGAGAAACCCTGTATCAAAAAATAGACAGAAATGTTTTATAAGGTTCAAAAATATTGAATGCAGTCCTTAACTAAAATTAAACAACTCTGGTTGAGGCCATAGCTCAGTGGGACAGTATATCATGCACAAAGATCAAAGAGTGAACTTCAAAAAATAACTATTATATAAATGTAAATACCATGTGAGATTATTTAATAATGATAAAAGCACACTTTGAAGATCTATATTTACCATTTAGCTCCCTTGGGGCTGATCTTCCCGATCTCCCATGTAGACCTGCTCTTCCCCATCACAAAGGTACTGCCAGCTCTTCTGTGACCTTCCTGAGACACCCAGTACCCTATTTCCTTCCCTCCCATGTCCTTCTGCTCTCCAGATCTTCAAGGACTTGCCTTTCTCTCACTACCAGCCATGTCTACTGTTTTCCACAGCAAAGATCCACCTGGACCTTGAGAGAGTTGCCTGCCGTGGACCACCAGGTAATCCACCTCCTTCCTCTCCCTCAGGCTACTCAATTCCTGTGACCTTCCTCCTCATGCCATCATGTTATCATTGCTCTTACCCTTGTCTTAGGCAGTGTTCACCATGGTCTTGTTTGTCTGAAGTGCTGTGTAGACATTGTTCTTACTTAGCCCATAGGCCTCCGACTCCTCAATGTTCTTGCTTCACAGTGATGCCAGACTGCCCAGCCTTTTCAGAATCTTTCACCCCTATGCCTTCTTTAGCAGAAGAGTGGTTTGGGTTTTCTCCACATCTCCAGGGCTATCTAGTATCAGCTTCTCAGGCACCTGAGCAGTGTCAAGAATGGGCACAAGCTCACGGAGTAGTCCTAAAGTACAAACAGATATTTTTTGTTACTCCAACACAATGTACTCTCCCTGCACAATATGCAAGCAGAAAGGTAAACACCAACCCAGCTACAAACACTGTGACTTACAATGGTGTCCTTCCTTCAAGACACAAATATGTTTTCTGACTGTGTTTTAAACATATCTTTATACCCTCAGATGAAAGCTCTTACTTTCTCATTAATGAAGCTCTTATTTTTAATTAGAAATGGAGACTATTACAGAGATGCATATCAGGTAAACATGCAGAGAACAAGTGACCCTGGGATGGCCAACTACACTTCATACATCTTCAAGGTAAATCCTATATAGAAGGTTCAGGGAAAGACCTGAGGAGAAGACAGAAAGATTGTAAGGTTTAGAGAGCCAGGATGCCACTGTGAGATGGTATCTTCTGTGCAAGACAGGGAGGTTGCACCCATGAAATTTCAACAATATTGATGCCTAAATTAGACCTCCCTAGTACAGGAGGAAACCTGTCAGTTCCCCACTCCTCATTGAGGAAACTACAGGTAATCAATGACTGCTGAGGGAGGGAGAATCTTTTTTCTTCAAGGACAAACTCCCTTATAGGATATTCAGTTCCAAGTTACTGCTCTAAACACATGTGCATATACATAACCATAACCGGGCTTAGTATATTACTTACACACACACACACACACACACACACACACACACACACACACGCACATACACACACACATACACACACACACACACACATACACACACACTCACAGAGGTAAAAATATTTATTAAGTTGAAGAACTCATGAATTTGTGAGGGAGTGAGAACTGGACATGGGAGGAATTTGAGGGGGTATATTGGTGTGTACAGTACTTGGGTTAAGAAAATTTTCAAAAATTATTTTATTTAAAAACCATAAGGAAATCTATTCTCATACACAACTCCTTGGCAAGTGGTGTGTGTTCAGTTCTAAACACTGAATGGGCAAACTGGGGTACCCAGGGCTGGGCAGGGACAGGCTTTGTTTGCATCTCGGGCTGCTGTATAATGAATTTTGTCATGAAAGTACTTCACATCCGATAGCCTAGAGCAAATAAAAGAGAAAAACCTGAGTTATTGGGAAAAGATTAAATAATTACCTATTATTTATTGCATATTTGTTATATAATTCAATGTCTTATTTCATTTTGCTTTTTAACCACACATACAAAGACCTACTTTCTGAACAGTGAGACATGTCTGCTCCTGGCAACACTGATTTCCTTCAAAGAGAAAGATGGGCATTGAAGATGCTCCATATGGAGTTTATTTTCTTCTTGGCAAAATAGCCATTTTGGCAAGAAACTGCTCTTGTCTGGACTCCTTGACAAAATGTTGTGTTGACTGGACATGCACGACCCATAGGAAGGTGACCACTGAACTTTGCAAGAGGAGATGGTCCTTCAGGTTCTGGCTTCTCAGAAGAAAATGTCAGACACTCTACAGGACACAGAGAAAAGTGACTGAGAGAATCTAGGTCTGTAGGCTGAAGATGGATGACCTCACATTGCAGAAGAACTTTGGGTGACTGTCCAGGCAGCCAGCTGTCTCTGTCATTCTAGATTTTTGGAAGTTGCTTATGATGCACTTCCTGTTTCTTAGATAATATTACATTCTTCTGGGGTCTTTGATGTAGTTAAAGACTAGATGGTTATAATTTCCTTGGTTATGATAAAAGATAAATAAGATGTGAAACTTTATACTCACAAATGTAAGATAGATATATTTTCTTTAATTTTATAAAATACAAATAGACTAGATATTGTAACTGTCATTCTTGCTTGATAACTGTTCTATTATATGTAATTTTACTATGTTAAAGTTAAAACATTCCTTTTTGATTAGACAGGAAAGGGGAGGTACTATAGGATGTTGTGTATGCTGTGAATATGTGTTGCTCTGATTGGTTGAAAAATAAAACACTAATTGGCCAGTAGCCAGGCATGAAGTATAGGCAAGATAAACAGACAAGGAAAATTCTGCGAAGGGGAAAGCTGAGTGAGGAGATGCCAGCCGATGTAGCAGCATGTAATGGCACACAGGTAAAGCCACAGGAATATGTGGCAACATATAGATTAAAAGAAATGGGCTGAGTTTAAATGTAAGAGATAGTCAATAGTTAGCCTGAGCTAATGGCCAAGCAGTTTCAATTAATATAAGCCTATGTGTGTTTACTTGGGTCTGAGCAGCTACAGACCAGGTGGGACACAGAAAAATTCAGCTACAATTAAATTCACTCACTTTCTCTCTATATGTGTGTACACTAAGAAAGATGCTGGCTGCCAAGCCTGATTCCCTGAGTTCTTTCCCTTCCAGGCCAGTGCCCCTCACTCCTTTCTACTAAATGGCAGGGACGTTTGAAGATAGTTCATGTAACCCCCATAGCTGTTAAGCTTCAGGACTTTCCTCAGTGTACTCACCTGTCCCACATGAAGCCTTTTAGCTCACCTTCACCCAAGAAAAATTTCTCTTCATGCACAGTGACACAGACCAGGCCCTGTTCTCTACAGTTCCAGAGGACACCAGGATCCATGGCCTTGTCATCAATTCCAGGAGAGAGAAGTCTTACCCAACAAGCTCTTCTTTCCTGGTTCTTTCTCCTAATTAACTACTCAGCTAATTGCTATAGGACCACCATAGAGCTGGGGGCCGAGGACCACCAAATACACCCAGGTGGTAAGGAACAGTAACAGTCCACACATATTTACACCCTCAGACCCAAAAGTGTCTAGACTCTCCAAAAAACAGTCTTCAATATAATAATCTATTACTGTTAAATGCCCTCAGCAATTGATCACCTCTGTCTCCTGGATGATAAACTAATAAAGGAAACAGGTGACTTAAAATTTGTCTCAGATAAGACTTATCCGAGATAAAAATTAAAAGCATGTTCCAAGTCTTTTTCTCATGCTCCTGCTAACAGTAACCAATGAAATTTTGAGAGCAGAGTACTAAACATTATAATATCATGGCTACCAACTCAAGATTTTAAATTCCCTGTGGCTGCTTCTTAATATGTTTAAAAATTCTTCTGAGCTCCAGAACCAGCTTGAATCCACCTGGACAGGTCAGACCCACTTCATCTTGTCAGACCCAAACA
>CABHPQ010136991.1:0-12709 GCA_902168405.1 Peromyscus aztecus
AAGAGATTTATCCTGACCGTGGGCCAGGCAGGAAAACTCAAGCTACAAATGGCGCCAGAACGTGGGGCAGGAATTTCCACCTAAAACCTGAGAAAAGATTCTAAAATGGAGCTAAAAACAGCTTCCTAATTATCTCTCTCGAATGAGCGGCAGCTTGCTGGTTTGAGCTACTTGTGGGTTCCTGGCCTGTGCGCTCGACTTGCAGTGTGGCGGGAATGAGGCCTCTGCAAGTGGCACATTGGGCTGCGTGGTGGATTTAGTCTTTCTTAGTACAAAACAAAAAAAAAAAAGAGATTTCTGGGCTAAACGCTGCTTTGATAGAAGCATAGACCCACGAAGGCTCCCAGAGCTGACGGTAAACGTATCACCGCCATGTTGGGAAGCTGAGGTGGGTGGAGCCAGCAGCCACAGCACCGTTTCAGTCTTAGAAATGCTGCAGTTTAAAACAATTGATTCACAATAAGACAGATTCAGATGGAACAAGACTTTAAATGCTTTAAAATGTGTGTAAAATGTACGTAGGCTTCAAAGAGATAAAAAGGAATATATACAGTTATATAAAGAAATAGATAGTTTTGAAAAATGAAGTCTTTAAAGAGACAGTAAAGGTAGTATAAAATATAAGCCACGTAAAGATGGATATCACACAGAGAATCTGCATTGTGTTGTCGTTGGGATTCTTAACTGCAGAGATATATTTGATTGTAAAGGAAGCTGAGTTAAACCAATATGTATATTTTAAAGATATCTTGACTTCAAAATTTGGATGTAAGGATATGTTGCTTTGGAAAGGAGGCTCTGATTTTGTTTCCACAGAAAGCCAGAGGCTATGGATTTGTTCCAGATTAAGATATATCAGGTTTGACCAGCCAAGACCACCTGAAAGGTCTCCGATAACACCATGGCTCAGATGATCCAACATCCAGAACCGTTTCAAGGCAACTGGCTTAGACGATACACCCTCACGGACTACTC
Source organism: Peromyscus aztecus (assembly GCA_902168405.1). NCBI lineage: Eukaryota > Metazoa > Chordata > Mammalia > Rodentia > Cricetidae > Peromyscus > Peromyscus aztecus. The sequence goes on from CABHPQ010136991.1 coordinate 976, forward strand.
CATGATCCTAAAATTTTCCTTGTGTCCCCATAAGATACAGCGCCCCCCTCCAGCAGGAAGTAGTAAGAAAAGCTACGCCCAAATTCCCAAATTATATGTAATTTACTTTAAGGTTAAAACCTTCCTTTTTGAAAAAAAAAAGGGGGAAGTGCTGTGGGATGTTCTGTATGGCAAATGTGTTGCTAATAAAACACTGATTGGCCTGTGGCTAGGCAGGAAGTGTAGGTGGGACTAACAGAGAGAATAAAAAGAACAGGAAGGCAGAGGGAGTCTCTGCCAGCCGCCACCAGGACAAGCAGCTTGTAAAGATGCCGGTAAGCCACGAGCCATGTGGCAAGGTATAGATTTATAGAAATGGATTGATATAAGATATAAGGACAGTTAGCAAGAAGCCTGCCACGGCCATACAGTTTGTAAGCAATGTAAGTCTCTGTGTTTACTTGGTTGGGTCTGAGCGGCTGTGGGACTGGCAGGTGAAAGAGATTTATCCTGACCGTGGGCCAGGCAGGAAAACTCAAGCTACATGTTCTACTTCTGTTTAGGATATTTGGTATACTGATATATATTTAAGATTATTGTCATATTGCATATCGCACTATATATTCCTACCTCTGTTTTAAATATCTTGTGTATTGTCACAATTTTGAAGTCATTGTTCTTTACCATACATTTGCTTATAGACTGTTTACCTTGTTTACATGAAGCCTTAGTCCTTAGGTTATTTCGGTAGATAAGACTTATAGATTTATTGTCACCTCTGCTTGTCATCTCTATAGTTACATTAGTTAGGTTATCCAGATTTACAGATACATAGGTCAGATGGACAGGTAATTTTCAAACACTTCATAGACCTAGAGAATATGGCATTTAAATAACTTAGAATTCTGTTGACGTGAGACACAATTGCTCCTGGCAGCACCAATTCGATCCCGAGAGAATGTTGGGCTTCTAAGACATTTCCAGTTGGAAGTTTGTCTTCTTGGCACAAAATGGCCTACTGGGCAAAGAACTGCCCTTGCCTCGACTGCTGACAGTACGAATGCAATATGCTTTCCTTTCTGGACAAGCGGGACACAAGGAAAGCAACCACTGTACTCTGCCAAGACAGGGTAAGATGGTCTTTCAGAATTCCTGCTTCTGAAAATGGTCTGTCAGATACTCTAGGCCTGTAGCCAATTTGAATACACCAACAATGCTGAGAAACATTAGGTGACTGTCCAGGCTGTCAGCTGTCTCGGTCTACTCTTGCAAGATTCCCGAAAGTTGCTTGCATCCATCTACCATTTCTCAGGTACCATTATATTCCTCCTCAGGTCTTTGATGGGATTGAAGACTAGCAGTTATAGTTACAACTTAATATATATAATATCTTAGATAGAACATATTAAGTATTAGATTCAGGTTCTTTAGGATAGGACACTCTTTGGAATGATCTTTATAACATACCATTTGCCTACGCTCTAGACTTCTCTGGATTTTAGTATGTGTTTCTTGCTTGATATTGTTCGCATTGATTGTAGTTCCATCTTATCTAGGTCATTGTCCCTCATTATTCCTGGACAATGTTTGATGACCATTCCTTTGTATACAGTCTTGTATTAAGTTAGAACCTTCTTATTTAGACAAAAAGGGGGAGATGTAGTGGGTAGCCATTCCAGCTTTGGTCTGGAAGTTCCACCCCCATTGAGGCTTTGGTAACTGTCATGCCTACAAGGCGGGGCCAAGGAAGGGCCCCGAAGACTGGGGAGAGGACGTGTGGCACTCTCTTGCTGGTGGAAGCCGGACGCGAGAGGTGGCCGGAGGAGAGTTCTCCAGAGAATATTGCCGGACTACGCTGTGTCTTTCACAGAACCCTCAATCTACCTATCCCTTCACCCTCAATCTACCTATCCCTTCATTTGTAAGTTATGCCTTTAAATAAATCTCCTTTTAACTATGTGGAGTGGCCTTAATATTTACACCAATACATGGATAGATTCATATTGTTCCAAAACATAGATCATATTATTTTTGTTTTTGGATATGTGTTTCATTTCCTCTTGTTCATCTTTTAGTCATCATTAATAAACTATGACAGAAGAGAGTTATCATTTCCAATCATTTTCCCTCAAGTTTTGACATCATTAATAAACGGAGTTATCATTTTTACTCACTAACCCTATAAACCAATTTTTAAGAATCTAGAAGCATATGATAGCCTGTTTTCAGGCTGGTAGCTCTGGTTGCTTCAAGGATGCTAGACCAAAACAAAATCTTTAAGCCAGCCCAGGCTATTACCATGTCCAAGTAGTGTATTATTAACTCTTAATGGCAGAGTGCCTAAGGAAAGTTTCAGGCCAAAGCTACTGTAGGTATTATTCAAATTCTGGCATAATACAATGTTTATATCTTTATAGAATTTGTCTATACATTTAATCCTAGCATTCTGTTGTTCCTTGGTCATATGACACCACAGTGGCTCTGTGTGTGCTTATGTTTCTAAGAAAGGGAGGTCCTGACATCTCATTCTTTTATCATCATTCCACTCCATTCTTTGCTCATCGATATAAGTCCCTGTGTAAAACAGAGGTAACTTCTGCTAATCTAACTTCATTGCTGTATATGCCACATAATCACCTGAGTGTACAGTGGGAAGGAGCTTGCCATCTGATCTGTGGCCAACTCCTCTAGCCCACCAGAATCTTGTTTACCTTTTTGAGTTTACTTTGTTTTGAATATTTTGTTCCTGTGTAAGTACAGGGACAGATGTTTCAGAATGTCTCCTAGCCTCATAAAAAGACCTCTGGCTTCTTTATGTGTCACAACCTCCAAGGCATAAGGAAGACCTTCAAGTAGATAAGGATATCTCCCTAAAAGCAGAAGGGGTAATATGTTCAGGACTTTCCTGGGGAATCTTAAAGGCAGTATTCCTAGGAGAAGGCATAAATGCTACATAATAAATTTCCCATCAATCTAATATTCCAAAATTGTACAAATATTAAGTCTCCCAAGTATGCAACAGGTGGAGATGAAAACCAAAGATGGCATGGCAGCCATCATGTGGCTCAGCTTTGCTGGATCTTTGTCAAGCAGCTGTGCTGGCCTTATGACTTCTGCCATTCCCATCAGATATGGCTGTGCCAGATACCTAAGGGGTACTGGGGCCAGATCCGACTGCAAAGCTGGAAAAGTTTAGAAGCCCTTTGGGGTTGGGTGCTAAGTATAGAGGTCTGAGATTTTCCAAAAGACATCCTGGGGAAGAGCTTGGACTTATAGTGCTAGGCACAGTTCCCATGAGTGGGGCAGAAAAATAAGATCCAAAGGCCTGGAATCCCCAGCATCCCAGGAATTCATGGAGGATCAGATTAGGAAGGCACAAGCTGCCCAGTGTGTCATCACACAAAGAACAGGGGCCAAGGGCTGAGCAAGGCACAGGCTGTCTTGTACATCATCATGCAAGGACAGGGGCTGCAGGCTCTAAGCCAGAGAGACATGTGGTTGCCTGGTACCAGGGCTTGCAGGCAGGGACAAAAGGCAAGAAACCACACTCAAGAGACAAAGCCTCACTTGTAGGAAATGGCCAGGGGTGACTGACAATGAAGGTGGTCAACTGTAGCCTTGAAGGCCATGGTTGGGTGTTCCCCCACCTCCAAGTACACCAGAGGGGTGCCAGATACTCAACGATCACTCCCATGGGTCCAGGGAAGCGTTTACATGGACCAGGAGAAGGGAACTTACCAGTCATTGCCAGTGTTGATCGGCCAGTTGGAAAAGTGAAGCTGTCACAGGTGGACTAGTTCCAGGGTCCTGGTATGCCTCAGACTGCCGGTGGGCAGGAGGAACTGCCAGGAGAGCTTGCAGAGTCTCATGCACCAATGTTGTAATTTACTGGTGGAAGAGAGAGAGTCACACCATACAACAGACCTCACATGGGAGGTTTATTAAGAGCTGAAGAGAGAAGGGGCAGAAAATGGGAGGGGCTTGCCTATTATAAGGGGACATAGTGCATGCGCACAGGGAGAGCTCTGTGTATCATAATATAGCTGATGGTGTGTTCTGTCAGGCTTGCCTATTATAAGGGGACATAGTGCATGCACACAGGGAGAGCTCTGTGTAGCATCATAGCTGATGATGATGATTCTGTCAGGACCCTGAGCAGACCAGTGTAGATGCCCGAGTACTAGCAAGTGCATGTACATGCCAGGTATCCTGCCAGGTCCCCAAGGGCAGGCCAGTGAAAATGCCTTAATGCTAACATCCCCCATCTCCCACCCCCTATCCCCCACCCCCACCCCCCCATCCTCAATCCTCTTCCTCTCTTCCAGAGTCTCACAGAACAAGTGTTCTGCTATTGAGCTCCATCCTCAGCTCTTTTTTTTTTTTTTTTTTTGATTTTTCGAGACAGGGTTTCTCTGTGTAGCTTTGCGCCTTTCCTGGAACTCACTTGGTAGCCCAGGCTGGCCTCAAACTCACAGAGATCCACCTGCCTCTGCCTCCCGAGTGCTGGGGATTAAAGGCGTGCGCCACCACCGCCCGGCTGCTCTTTTTTTTTTTTTTAAATAGATATTTTATTAGCATTTCATTATTTTATAGATGGCTGTGAACCACCATGTGGTTGCTGGGAATTGAACTCCAGACCTCTGGAAGAACAGCCAGTGTTCTTAACTGCTGAGCCATCTCTCCAGCCCCATCCTTAGCTCTTTTAACTCTGTTCTGAGATAGGATGTTACTAAGTTGTCGAGGCTGGCCTCCAACTTGACATCCTCTGAAGTAGCTGAAATCATGGACTTTTGCTGCTGTACCTGACTAGATAATTTCTTAAAATTTCAAAATTCATTCTCAAGTGTACCTGGGCATTCCACACTTTCTCTGGAGAACTCAGCATTCCCCTTACAGAAACCTGGGGCTCTGTGGGTTGATCTAGAAGAGTCTCAAAGTATAGAGGCAAAAGAGGCAAGTGGGTAAGGGCAACAATAATTCCCACCATAACTCCATTTATACTTTTTGTTTTTGTTTAAAAAAAAAAAGCTCACCAAACCATCTGCATATCCTCTCTGATTATAGGTATGTATATGTGTATGCAAGTACACAGACATCCCAAAAAATTGATGGGGGAGTGTGGGGCCATGCACAAGGCATAGGCATCTTTCTTCTTAGCATTGGGAAAATAAAAGTATCATTAATATCAATAATTAAAATATTAGGACAGGGCTGGAGAGATGGCACAGAGGTTAAGAGCACTGGCTGCTTATACAGAGGACCTGGATTCAGTTCCCAGCACCCACATGGCATCACATGTCTGTAACTCCAAGATCTGACACCCTACTCATACATGCAGGCATAACACCAATGCACATAAAATAAATAAATGAAAGAAATATTAGGACAAACTACTGATGGCCCGGAAGCGGGTGCTGGGACACACCCATGTGCAGGTTGTTTCCTCCCCATGCTGGAGAATTCTCTTCCTTAGTGTGCCACCTACTCCTCAGCAGAAGAGCTGGAACCTGGAAAGCAGACTCCCATTCTTTATCTTTGACTCTGAAATTAAGAAACAAACAAACAAAAATGCAAAACAGAAGCACAGTCTTCTCACCCAGTACCAACGTGAAGGGAAAGCTTGTTTCAGATCTCATCCAATTTACACTGATAGCAGAAACATGGATATATCAATTGGATCATACATGGAGTTGGGATATTATATGAGATATGGTGCATGGTCCTTTTTTTTTTTTAAAGATTTATTTATTTATTTTGTATACAGCATGTATGACCAGAAGAGGGCACCAGATCTCATCACAGATGGTTGTGAGCCACCATGTGGTTGCTGGGAATTGAACTCAGGACCTCTGGAAGAGCAGTCAGTGCTCTTAACCTCTGAGCCATCTCTCCAGCCCCAAAACTTTTTTTTTTCCGATGCATAGATGCATCGGGGACTCGAACCCGCGACCTCGGGCACCGCGGGCGGCGCCCCTAGCCTCCGCGCCACCGCTCAGGTTCACGCATGGTCCTTTTACATGGAGATGGTTCTGGATTTGAGTAACATTCAGATCTGATAGCCTTGGTGAGGAATTATGGAAGTAGGCTCACACTACTCTTGGCAGTCACCTTCCAAAAGTTGTTACAATCAATGAGAGTATAGGCCCCAGCTAGCTTTGGCCTTGGGTCACTAGGATTGTCAGAATTCTTCCTGCCCATCACCTGATGGAGCTCCATGGCCCAAGGTTCCCACTGGAGCTTTAAGAACCAAAGATCAAAAAACTCAGAAAGGAATGATCCTCACTAGACTCAGCAAGAAAAGTCCAGCTGCCTTTTGCCTCTGCCTCTCTCAGATCAGTGATGGTGACTAAAGACCCTTGTTCCCACCACAGGCAGAGGAATTGCCAGGCCCACACCCTGGTTATGACCAGTCTAGAGAACATGGATGATACTAAACCACAAAGCCGTGGGGCAGCAGGGTTCTTGATCAGTAATCCAAGTACTGCTCCATTCCACTCTGCTCCAATTTTGACAGCTAATTTGAGGTTATCTCCATTGTCCCATCTCTGTTCATTCCCTTCCCTTCAAAATGCCTTTTACTTTTTAACCCCCGACAACTGACCAGGAAGTCTAGTCTGTGGCTTCGGGGTGACAGCAGGAGAGGTAGATGAAAGCTCAGCAGAGCCATGTTCCAGTGGCTAGGAGGTAACTAACTGCCTGTGTGTAGCTCATACCCGGAGAGGCATAGAGAGGAGATAGAAAAAGGGATCGGACAAACACAGTAGCCATAGTCCTGCAGCCCCACCTGGCAGGTATTCCAATCCCCCTGTGCTTTCTGGGAACTTCCCCAGTGCAGAGCAGCAGGTATGACTCCCTGGGATACAGGGGCCTCACAGGAGCCCAAGTGGAAGACAGATTTGAACAGACAGCACCATCGACCTGGCATATGTCACCTGGTACCAATGTTATTCCTGTTGTCACCCCCATCCTGGAGAAGCCCAGACTGATGGCAACAAGTTCTGATCACTGCTTGTCCCTCAGTGACTCCAGTATTTTCCCAGGAAGCTCAATCTACAACAACTCTGATGGTCCCAACTCCAAGAAGAGGAATTGAGTCTCCTGGGGCTTTCCATTTTATCCCAGAAGTTCCTGCAGTCCTTCAGGAAGGGCTGTGATGAATGATCCCTTTCTTCTTTTAAAGATTCAGCAAAGGTGCAGAGCCCAGCAGGGTGGTGTGGAGGCAGCTAGTGGGCAGTAACTAGCAGGCTTCTTAAAATTATGGGGGCAAGACAAAGGGTACAAGGGACTTCCCAGCATGGCCGGGCCATCAGAGAACCTAGAAAACCTACTTTATGTGTTTATAAAAAACCAACTCCCTTATTCTTAGTTCATGACTTCTAACAAGGTTTTCTGTTGATAGTGCAGGAAGTGGGGGTCATGTCCACTGCAGAACCTGCCTAACTGTTCTTCCAGGCTGAGGTGGACAGCACATACCCTGCCAGATGACAATGCAGATCCCTCTCCCTGTGCCACTGGGATTGGAGAGTCTTACTATGGCTTCATGATCTTTCTGCCTCCTCTTTCCAAGTTCTAGGATTATGAGTATACATCAGAATACCTGGCTCACAGATGCTTCTAATCCTGGCCAGTAAGAAATCCTGTGTCCAGAAAGCTGCTTTTGAAACGGATCCCCAGGTCCAGGGCCTCTTTTGTGATTCAGAGGAAACCATCTCTTGTCACCTAGGTGCAGAGTCACCCTCCTCACAGGAAGCTCAGCACTCACGGGAAAAAGTCAAATCATCTACTATCTACTTTCTTTGAGAAACAGAATAGATTCTGATTTTATTTTCAGTTGGATTACTCCCTTATTTCACTGTTGGATTTACTATTTTTCCCCCAAGCTTCTGGAGCTAATTTATTGATTTTCAGACTTTCCTTTTTTTTTTTTTTCTTCAAGACAGGGTTTCCGTGTGTAGTCCTGGCTGTCCTGGAACTAGCTCTGTAGACCAGGCTGGCCTCAAACTCACAGAGATCTGCCTGCCTCTGCCTCCCAAGTGCTAGGATTAAAGGCGTGCACTACCAACGCTTGGCTCAGCCTTTCTTTTCTAACGTATGCATTTACACCTATACATTTTCCTGATCAGTGCATTGGCTATATCTCATAAGCTTGTTGTCATTTCCACATCTTTTCAAGAACTATACTCCATGCTTCTGATTAATTATAATATTCAAACCACACCATGGATTCCCATTTAAGCTATGAACAACAGAAGTGAAGGAAAAGAAACAAATTGCTGTGCATTAGTGCCACACGCTTTTAATCCCAGCATGAGGGAGGCAGAGGCAGGCAGTGCTCTGTGAGTTCCAGGACAGCCTAGTCTACAGAGTGAGTTCCAGGACAGCCAGGACTGTTTTTGTTTGTTTGTTTGTTTTTAATTTTTACAATTTTTTTAAAAAAAATCCTTTATTTATTTAATATGTATATAGTGTTCTGTCTGCATATTTGCCTGCACACCAGAAGAGGGCACCAGATCTCATTATAGAGAGTTGTGAGCCACCATGTAGTTACTGGGAATTGAACTCAGGACCTCCGGAAGAACAGTCAATGCTCTTTAACCTCTAAGCCATCTCTCCAGCCCCAGCCAGGACTGTTACATAGGGAAACCTTGTCTTGGGAAAAAAAAATAAAAGAAAAAAAAAACCAGAAAAACAAAACCAACAAACAAACAAACACCAAAAACAAAGAAAGAAAAAAAAAAAAAAAGAAAAGAAAAAAAGGAAAAATTGATGACTTCTGCTTTTGAGCAATGATTTTCAGTTACTTTAAAAAACACTTAAGATGGAGTAATGGCTCAGCAGTTACCAGCACACACTGCTCTTGCAGAGGACCCAAGTTCGAATCCCAGTACCCATGACATGCAGGGCACAATGTTCTGTAACTGCAGCTCCAGGGGACCTGTGGCTGCTGGCCTCCACAAGCACCTGCATTTGCATCTACCCCCACATAGACACAGACACATCCACTTAATTACAGTAAATATAAAATAATAGAAATACATTAGGGTCCAGAGATGGCTCAGTTGGTAAAAGGCTCACCACGCAAGCCTGAGAACCCGAGTTTGGATCCCCAGCAGCCATGTGAAAAACGGCACAGCAACATGTGCCTGCAATCCCGTGCTGCGAGGTGATGAGAGAAGGATGCCTGCAGCTTTGCTAGCTCCAAGTTCACTGAGAGATCCTGTCTTAAAAATGAGGTGGAGACTAAGGACGATACCTGCCATCCAACCATCAACCTCTGGCCTCTTCACTTGTCCCCGGAAATAAACACATTTTTAAGTGAACAGAAAATCTATCAATATTGCACCCCATTAGGGACTGAGAAATAGAAAGCCCCTGTGTGTTGCCAGCCTAGGCTTATTAAATTTATTTCACATCATTGTAGTCGCTTTTACAGCTGTTTGGACTTTTTCAATCACATTATTGTTCACAGAATTCACAGAATTCATTAACAAACTAGTATTTTACATCCAAGGGTTATCAGTAGAACAGCAGAATAGAAAAGATGCCCATGAGCTGCTTGGTGTGGAACTCCAGTCTGATTAGATAGAAGTCTAGAACATTATTGCTTTATTAGTCCTATTTTTAAAAATTACAAATTATTTCTAGGAAACCCACCCTATCAGATGTTCTTCATTCTGGTTACTCATGACATATCTGATTTGTAGGTACCCAAACCCATCAGCCCATGTTCTGCTGCTTCAGCAGTTCTGAGGGCTGGCTAAGGCAGAACAATGCCCCTCCATGTATGTTTCTATATGTAAAAAACAAACAAACAAACAAAAAACAGAAACATTTTTTTCTTTTCTTTTTAAATTTTTTTTTGTCTTAGTGAGTAGCTCAGGCTGACATTGAACTCACTCTGTACTTCAGGCAAGTCTTGAACTTGGATCCTCCTGCCTCAGCCTCCCAAGTGGCTAAGATTCCAGGTCTGTACAACAGGCCTAGGGCAGAAACCTCTTCCAGTTTACTGTTTCTTCCCTAGGCTTGTGGCTAATGGGCTACATTCACACATGGGCCTCTATGCAAAACTTGAATTAGATCTAAACAAGAGTTCAATAAATGACTAGAGCTCCTCCATAGGAGCCACTGACCATGCAAGGGATATATCTGAAGCAACAAAAATACCTCAAGTTTAATGTGTGAGGAATGTCTTAAAGAAAAGGTCACTCATGATCATGGTCTAAGGTGGCTGCTTAGCATTAGCTTGTCAGTGACATGAACTTGAAGACTTCTAGTAGGCTTCATGGCTGGGTATTTTATTATTTTTTTAATTTAGTTCCATTTAGGTTTCTATTTTGAAAAAAGATCTTGGAGATTTCCTTGTGGCCCCTGATGCTCTGTGGAACCAAGAATACGGGGGTAGGAGACTGGCTTCCTCAGGGACATTGGTGCTCCAACGGCGTTTGGGGCAGGATCCCTGAGAGTGGTGACTGTATCAAGTTTGCGGGATGCGAGTAGATGCTGTGTGAACAATGCAGGCTGTGGCAAGGACCTCAGTTCAGCTTCTTGCTGTTGTCTGTGTTATGCACAGAAGCTAAAAAATCAACAATGAGCTTGGCTGTCTTCCTGGGTCTCTCCATCACCACTGAGTGGCCACAATTTTCCAGAAGCTCTACCTGGCAGTTAGCGATGGACTTGGCCAATATATCTGCTCCAGACACATCAAGCACCTACAGAGGAAGAGGAGGAAAGAAACAGTACACAAAGATTTAGATGCGCCACTGTGTTGTCGTGGACAATTTCTACCACTGAGGCCTGGCAGGGGTCAGGAAGATGGGGTAAATGGAAGCCACTAGCATGCCTCCTGTTTGACTCTGAAATATGGTACTAGAAGTACAACACTGCCAATGATAACCAGGTAGAAAAGACAGAGTTCGTGTCTGCAAGGAGGTTAAGCTGGAGGGGGAGCCAGAACTATCAAGAGATGAATGTATCATGATGTGAACAGGGGCTCCATAGATAGGGGCTGAGAGGGCAAATAAGACAGAGAAAGGGAAGACACCATTCCTGAGTTCTCTTTCCCTTTCTGTAAAGATTCCTCTACTTCCTCAGCTATATCAGAACTCAGGTCTGCCGAGCTTGAAGGTGTCCCTTATAAGTTCATGCATTGGAAACTTTATCCTTCTGCCCTCCTAAATGGATTAATAGATCACTGAGATCTCTGCCCTCAGGAATGGATTAATGTCACTATCATGTTGTCCTCAACCAAATATGCAACAGAAAGCCCCTCACTACATGCTGGCAGATGCTGGTACTCTACACATGGACTTCCCAGTCAACCAAACATTAACCTTTACACGTCTAGTCCTTTTAAATTACTCAGTCTCAGACATTTTGTTATAGCACCAGAAAACAATCAGAAAAAAAGCCTGTTTTTAATATCTTTTTCTTACAATATTCCTTAATGAAAGATTCTTGTGTGCCCTTTATAATACACTGTCATTCATTTGCATTATACATTTCTTACTGCCTCCTCTTGCTTTAAACATTATGAAAAATCTTTGGTAGGCATTTCTCAGAGGCAGTTACAAAGGTACTTCTGGGAATAAACTTGGTGCATCTTTGGAGAGCTGGTTATGAGCTGAATGGAGTCCCCATATTCTTATGCTGAAGCCCTAAGCCAGTATGACGGGTGTCCTTTAAAAAGTGGATTGTGAATACAGATACACACACACACACACACACACACACACACACACACACACACACACACACA
>CABHPQ010136993.1:693-13191 GCA_902168405.1 Peromyscus aztecus
TGTCACGTCCCAGCTCTCCCAGGATGGGGGCTTTTTGGAAGGCAGGAGAGGTTTTGAATCCTCCGGGCGCCTCGGAACGCACAGCACACACAGTCAGCGCTAGATGAATTTTTGATGAATTGAAACAATACGCGGGTAGGAGAAGTCCTGTTAGGTTGGGTAGTGTGTGCCTGATAACGCGCTTTAATTTAGGTGGAAGGCCCCCTGGGTATTTTCTTAAGCTTGACGCTTTGAGCTCAGAACCCTTGGGGACTGGGAGCAGAGAAAACTAATTGGAGGGAAAGCCCCAGCACCCCAGAGTTGGACGGTTGCTGGGCGAATGGCTAGAGGAGGGGTGAGGACAAGAATGGGGGGGAAAAACCACCACCCTGGTGATTGCTGATTCCCACCTGGAGCTGCCCCTCAGAATGAACTCAAGAACAGTTTGGTGTTTTGCTTGGGGTCTATCTATCACTAGATAGATGGTGATTCCAAGATCAGTAGAAATGAGCATTGTGACTCATTGGAGTTTGGTAAATTCTGTCTGGTCCTAATTCCTGGTAGGTGGCTATTCACTAGCCCACCTGTTGCTCCTCAGTTGAAGGTTCTGCAGGAAAAGCTGGGCAAACCCCAGTTCAGTTTAAGGTCTTAGAGCTTTATTTGTTCTTGTTCACTGGTGTTTGGAAAGGGCAGCTTAACCAATGGAGCATTTGATTATGTTCATCTCATGTACCAAAGAAAGCTCAGATTCGCCCAACTGGTTACTTTGCTTGACCTTAGAGATGCCAGTTATGTTACCACCTAAACCCTGGTTGACGAAACCCTTCGTTCAGTCCCTGCACTTGAGATACACAGAGTGTTTTAACTTTTCCTTGGGGGTGGGGCAGGAGGAACCAGAGCAACTGTAGTTTCCAGGCTAGGGCGGTTCAGTTTCAGCGTGTCTGATTCGTTTTTTTTTTTTTTTTTTTATGGGCACAGATGAATAGGCATTTCCAAACTCAAATAAAAAAGGAGAGTCTTGACTTGAGGCTGGATGGGGTATCCCGAAAGAAACATCCACCTGCAATGGATGTTTGCATACCGTTCCCGTGGAGCGGAAGCGGAAGCCATCCTTATTTTCCATCTTGACTAAACGGCATTTGAGGGGCTTGGGTTGTTGACTGTTGACTCTTCTTCATATTGCCCCGTTCCAAGATGAATGTTCTCGTCTCTGTTCACTCTGTTTCTTATATGACGATTTCATCCCCTTGCAAGATAGATTGGGTCCCCTGCCAGAGATGGGGCTTCCAGAGTGCTGGGTCTGATGTACGCTTGGTCCTGACTCATAGTTGGGTTGTTCTGGCTCTAAACACCCTAGTTTCCCTATTTATAAGCGGAGCATGCTGCTGCCCTTAATTGATGTTTGTGAAGAGTCGCTGCTTCCTGGCTGAATGAAGCCAGTGTAAAGGTTCAAAAGGTCCTGCACTGCTGTGTGAGGGATGAAAGCCCTCGTCCCCATGCTCCCTTTCAGCTCTGTATCATTTTTCCCTCATTTTCCCTAAGGTAATCCTAAGCCTACATGGCTGTTCCTGTTTCTGTCACGTGAGTGGGTTACCACTTAGTCACAATATTGACTGGCAGGGAAATTGTGCTTACTTGGTGGGTTTTTATAACTGCCATAGAATGTCTGCTTTTCAGCAAGTAGGTGATATTGCAAAGTTTCCATCTACCACTTTCTGGGACTTTCCTAGCTGCCGGGGGAACCCTGTTAAACAGAGCCTGTCCGATGCCCTGGTAGAACTCCGAGGTGCCCCAGGAAGCTGAGAGTAGAAGACTAAGATACAGTCTGAGAGGTGTCAGTTTTAACAGAAAGAAACGGGTTTGGCTAGAAAATCTATTTGAACCAGTTGTTAATAGTTTGATTCCACCTTATATGTTAAAAATTAGAAACAAAACAAAATCTAAGATCTTGGTCTGCACTCGCTCGCTCTGTCTGTCTCTGTCTCTGTCTGTCTGTCTGTCTCTCTCTCTTCGTGTGTGTGTGTGTGTGTGTGTGTGTGTGTGTGTGTGTGTGTGTGTGTGTGTATAACAAAACAGTTACTGAACAGAGGGTGGCTTTTTTTTTAAGTTTTCAGACACTGAAATTTGAGGTCCATTATCATGTTAAGAACCCACTTATTAATTATTCTCTTGATAAACCCCTATATAGCAAATTTATTTGCAGACAAGAGAATATGCTTTTTTATCATGATTCTGAATTTTCTGCCCTTAAGTTTAATGTGATGATACACGTATTTAAAGTACCAAGTAGCCTCCTATATAGGGCAGCCTAATATATAGGCAGGATACATTTAGTAGCAGGGAACGTGTGGCCTTCGGTTAGGAAAGGTAGAAAGGAGTTGATTTTACTCTTTTATCTGATAAAGACCTGAGGTTTCGGTGGGTGTTGGTTAAATAGGAGCCAGTTATGTGCTATGATAGCAGCAGACCTGAGTGTGAAGTACATTCAGGTAGACAGCTTGTAAGACCCTCAACCCAGCTTTCTAGTTTCCTGTAGTAGATTGGTTTTAAACAAAAGCAACAAAATTTGGGAAATAATCTCTAGGGTAGACTTATTCAGCCTAGGAGCTGGAGGACCATTATGCAAGTAAACACCATAAAATGTAGTGTTGCAGTCATCTTCAGGATGTTAAAACAGGGAGGGAATGGTGGAGGGTCCGTTTCCTGTATCCGTTGAGACTCCAGTGTCTGCCCATGGAAGCGTTCGGATATTGTAGAGGTTAGATGGTGTGAAAAGTTTTAGAGACAGTCAGATGCTGAAATAAGCTACCTGTGGGAAATTTTGGATTATTAGAAATAAGAGTTGAGGAGTTATTTTTCTGAGAGACTTTAGTGTAAGAAATGGCTTAGCTGACCATCGACATCTTTAAGTCACAAGTAAGCCGTTGGAGGTGTGCTCTGGGCTCCTTATGCACATTGAAATAGTTTTATAGCAGGGTGGAAAATTTAAGCAATATTGTTACTGGTTACCCGTACCCACCCCCACCCTCACCCCCTTCTTTCTTGTAATTTCCCTTAAAGATAACGTTAGGCCTTCCTGGAACCATTCATCTCTCAAAGCACGGTCCCCTCCCACTCCAGTGTAGAAAACTGAGCTCCTGGCTCTCTGTACGTCTTGTGATAAGCACCCCTCCCTCATCTTGGCTATGGGATGAAATGACCACAGGAAGAGACGACTTCAAAGATGTCACTAGGTGATGATGCTGTTACTTGTGATTTTACCTGTCACACGTTCAGGAAGAATAGAGGGAGTTCTACCTGCTCCCCACCCCCCTTCTCATCTCTAAAGTAGATCCGTTCTTTTAATAAATAGGTTTGTTTTTTTTTTTTCTGGCACTAGGAATTGAACCCAGGGCCTGATGTATGTCAGGCGAGTGGTCTGAGCCAGTGAACTCTATTCCCAACCCTCCAAAATATTTTGTGTGTACATGTGTTATGCTTGTGTACATAGCACATGTGTGTGAGTGTGCATAGTGTGCATGTGTATGTGCAAGGGTACATGTAGAGGCCAGAGGCTGACATCGGGTGATCTCAACATTGCTCTCTACCTTATGTATCAGGCAGGGTCTCTCACTTCAACACAGTGTCTAGCTAGCCAGCTTGCTCTGGGGATCCCCTGTGCCCGTCTCAGATTGCAGGCGGGCTACCTCACCTACCTGACATTTACGTAGATGCTGGGCATCAGAACTTCAATCCTGAAGGCAAGGGTTTTAGCCATTAAGTCATCTCCCCATCTCCCTCCACCTTATTAATTTGAGACGGGGTTATTATTATTTGATTTGCCTGAGCTGGCCAGCCAGTGAGCTGCAAGGTTCTACCTTTAATTGCTCCAGTGCTGGGGTTGTAGACACTAGCTGCTGTGCCTGGCTTTTACATTGTTCAGGGATCCGAACTTGGGCCCTTGTGCTTACCTGACAGACACTTTACCAACTGAGCCATAAGTACTTTTTAGGACTGCTGTATGCCAGATGCAGGTTATAAAGTGTCAGAGAGGCGTGGTGCTTGCTTTCAGGAAGTTCAGAGCCTCGTTGGGAAATAGATTGTAAACTAAGGAACACAAGAAAGAAATAGTGGATTGTGCTCCATCGTAGGGAGGAAACGAGCAAGCTATCAGAAACAAAAGGTTGGCACTGGAGAGACGCCTGGCAGGTAAGAGCATTGGCTGCTCTTTAGAGGACTTGGGTTTGATTCCCTGCATGCACTGACTCACACTGTCAGTAACTACAGTTCCAGGATTTCCGACCCCCTCTTCTGGCCTCCAAGGACACTGCCCGCACATGGTGGGCAGGCATATGTGCAAGCAAAACAAGACACAGAAAAACCTCACACACATAAAATCCAAATAAAAAATATATATATATCTTAGAAAAAAGATTTATTAGAAAAAAATGATCAGGGCTAGAGAGATGGTTCAGCAATTAAAAGCACTTGGCTCCCCTTCAGAGGACCTGGGTTCCATTCCCAGCACCCACATAGCATCTCACAGCTGTCTGTAACTCCAGTTCCAGGGGATTTGATGCTCTCTGTCCTGCGAGGATACTGCATGGACATAGTGCACTTACATACTCACAGACAGAACATCCATATGCATAAAATAAATAATCTAAAAGGAAATTATTTTTTTAAAAATGATCAATAAGAGTATGCTGTAAAGAAGGAGATTGGAAAGCAGGACATGATGGCACCTCTAGTCTCAGTTACTAGGACTAGGTTGAGGCAGGAAGATTGCTTGATCCTGAGAATTCAAGGTTAGCCTGGACTGTATAGCAAGAGCCTATCATAAAATAATAATAGGTAAGCATTTGGTTCTGGGGATTAAACTCAGGGCTTCATGCATGCTGGGCGTGTGCTGTACTACTTACTGAGCTACAGCCCCAGCTATGAATATTAATGAATAAGATGGCCTCTGAGACAGCTATCTGAAGAATAAAGAGGAATCCAAGGGAGTGCTGTGCAAAGGCCCTGAGGCAGGAGTACCTAGGAAGCTGGAGGATTGATTGTGTATAGGGTAAGACTCAAAGAGAAAGGAATAGGAAGCCACCAAGAGTTAAATGCTGGATGGTGTGGGCCAATTTGAACACAGCCTAGTCTGGATTCCCACAGATGAAATGGGAGGCTGTCGCAATAATTGAAGTAGTGGGTCCTTCAGAAATGTTTTATAGGTTGAATTGCTCTGCTTCTGGTAAGGGGGTGCGAGAGGCGGGGGGATGAGGGGACGGGGTGGGGGGTGGGTGATAAGATTAAACAAGTAAATAAAGGGAGCTACGTGTTGAAAGTGAACCAGGAAATAGTTCTGCTTTCTTTCCCCAGCAATCACCCTGATACCAGGGTGAGGTCACCATGACAAAGACAACTTTGGGCAGTGCCACTTGTGAGTTGTGTCCTCTGTCGAAAGGAGTGACTCGGGCATGCCATTGAAAGCAGGGTGTGGATGTGGATGTCTACAGATGCCAATTGTTTCAGTGCTGGCCAAGGACTCATTTGGTTGTTGTGTGGCTGGTGTAACCTCATTGGTGTGCTCTGCGAAGTTGATGATGTCACAGTTTCAAGGAAAACCTAATATCACACGACAATGGAGAGAGGAGCCATGAGCAGAAAATAAGACTCAGTGTTGGAAAGACTTGGGTCTCTCCATCTTGCTAAGTTCCCTTCTATCCAAAGACCTTTATAGTGTTTCTATAGCTACCCTCCGAGGAAGAGTTTTGTTAGTATCTGATAGGTCATTTGAATGGTAGTTGTTAACTTTGAAATGCAATAATTATATTATAAGCAGTACGTGTACTCATTAAAATGCCATCAGCTCCAACATGTAGCTGCTCAGCTATCCATTAAAACATTGTGTCCTGGGAAATGCTGCTTCTCCCTCTCTCCTCTAGGAGGGACAGCTAGCTCTGGGTTAGCCCCGAAGGAAGGATGAAGGTGCTCAGGACTGAGATGGAAGAGAAAGTGATAGGAGACCATTTGATCTTTTCATCTTAAAGCAGTTCCCGGCATGCCCTTTGGTTCTGGATCTAGCGCAGGCCTCCAACCTCAGGGCCTTTGACTCCAGCAAAACTGTAACATCCGAGCCTTGTATTGGCAAGTGGGTCTTTGTCCCCACAAGGTGCGCCCTGAGTCAGACAGAGGTCATGCCCTCAAGAAACCGTGCCTGAGGTGTCTGCTTTCACCTGACCGCTCCTGTCTTGTTTATTGTGTGATCAGGGACTTGGTCATTGTTGAGAGTCAGTGAGTGGCTTACTGAGTGAATAGCTGGGATTCCTGCATGGTAATGATAGTTTGCATTCAAGGTTTTGATTTGTTTGGCTAGTTGGTTGGTTGGTTGGTTGGTTGGTTGGTTGGTTTGAAACAAGTAGTCCAGTCTGTTGGAATCCACCAGCCTCCAGCTTCTGCCTCCTGGGTACTGGAATTAGAGGAGTGTACCTTCACACCTGGCCAGGAGAGCCTCTTCTCCTGAAAGGATATGTTGATAATCTGGTAAAGAAAAACCAAGGGTCTGAGCGTCCAGGGTCTCCCTGGGGGACATGAGGAATGTGCCTTGGAAAGAAGAAAGGCAGCTGTAATGACCTTCCCTGAATGCTGCCTTTGAGCTACCCGAAGGGAAGGCTGTTACAAGGGCACTGGAGACGGATTGCTGGAGATGTGGCTACCACACACTTCATTTTTTTAGTGCCCTTCTGCGATCAGGGACGTAGCTAACCTCCAGAAGAATTCAAGCTTCCAGGAAGCCTGCTCTAAAAAGGCCCCTTGTTATCACCAAGAATGTCTGATTTGAAGGGCGGCCCCAGCAGGCTGAGTCCTGGGGTATTTATTCAGGGCTGTGCTCTCTCAGAGCACCCGTCCCTCGTGGTCAGTGAACGTGACCCACCGTTCACCAACATGGAACTTTTCACTTTTGCTAATCATTTGTTATTAAGATGCGATTTTAAAATAAGATTCTTTGAGTATGTTTTCTTCCTGCTTTGAACTTACAGTGATTACGAGATAAATCACAGGTTCTCTGCTCCCTTGCCAGGAGCTCATGGGGGGAGTGGTTCATCTGTTGACCCGGTAAGGAGTGGACTGAGTGTTCTTTGATGTTGGTCGCTGAGGTTTGTTTTCTTTGTCTTGGCCAAGGCCTGGGGGAAGCATCAGACTATGGGCTTTCCTTTCCCATCCCCAAACTCTCTTTTGGTGTGAGATGTCACTGTCATGATAAATTAATTCCTTTGGCAGGTCAAACAGGATAACATTGGTGGCAGTTATAGCTAGGCAAGAGCTGAGATCCCAGGTCTTACAGTAGTACCATTTGTGGCTTTCTTAAATACGATCAACTTTGTAAGTAGATAACGTTAGGAATGATAGGCTTTCATGTTGAAAAATGAGTTAAATTTTCTTCGGTCCCTCCCTCTCTCCCTCCCTCCCTCCCCCCCCCCCCTTCCTTCTTTCCTTCCTTTCTTTTTCTTCTTTGAGACAAGGTCTCTCTGTGCAGCCCTGGCTGTCCTTGAATTGGCTCTGTAGACCAGACTGGCCTCAAACTAGGAGATCCGCCTGCCTCTGCCTCCAAAGTGCTGGGATTAAAGGCATATGCCATCACCACATGACTGAGTTAAATTTTCTGATTCTTAGAAAGTATTTTAATAAGGGTGCTTGAATTATTGTTGTCTGCGTAGAAACACCCTGATCCATAGGCTGAGACCGACTGTCGTGCCCGGCGGCATTGCTAATCTCAGGAGCCTCTGGTTCCCATCCACCCACTGGGATAAAAGCCCTAAAGCCCTCGGTGATGATCTTTACATTCCCCAACAAGTTCCAGAACATAGACTTTGATCCTGATATTTTAAGTTCTTCCATTAAAAAAAAAAAAAAAAAAAAAAAAAACAAAAAAAAACACCCTTTTGGACATTATATAATACCAATTGTGTAGGTGAATGTTTTCCTACATCTTCAAATGCAATTCCATTGATGCTTACATTAGATGGGCATGTTTGAGTATTTGGTAATGTAGTTAGAACTGTTTATTTTCTCCATTTCCATGTCAGGAACATTCTGACGGGTCAACTGTAGGCTACTCAGGTGGTGGGATGTCATGTAGCCATCAGAATTGGGGATACAAAGATTGTAAGGCGTGTGCCATATGCTATAAATAAAATTGCCTGTGCATTCTGATTCCGGCTAAGTAGTAATTATACCTGCAACCTACAGCAGGCCTTGTTCTAGACACTTACATGTATTAAATCATCTAAACTTTATGGCATCCTTCCGAGGCAGGTACCCCTCAGCCTTGTCTCTGAGGGGGAGCTGGAACCAGAGAAGGGTTAGGCAAGTTGCCCCAAAATCTCTCAGTTTGAAGCCACTAACTATACAGGAAAAGAAACTTAGAGGAGATATATGAAACAGTAGTCGTTGGATTAGCATGGGCTTGAGTGCACTTTTAAAGGCATACTGATTTTTCTTTTTCTTGTAACATGTCTTACTTTTGTATGTGTGTGAGCAGGTGATTTTGTTTTTGCTTTTGTTTATTTTTGAGACAACAGGATCTTGCTATGTAGCTCAGGCTAGCCAATACTCTCTCAAATCCTCCTGCCTCAAGTCAGAGTGCTAGATGGATTCCAAGTGAACTCCACCATACCCTGTTGTGTTGATCACTTTCTGTGAGAATTTCTAAAGACCAGACATCATATAAGAAAGAACCAAAAGCTTTTTTTTTACATTTCCTTTCTCTGTCTCTCTGTCTCTGTCTCTGTCTGTCTCTGTCTCTCTCTCTCTCTCTCTGTGTGTGTGTGTGTGTGTGTGTGTGTGTGTGTGTGTGTGTGTGTGTGTGTTGCAGTGCACATATGATGTTCAGAGGACAGCTTGAGTCTGTTTCTCTCCTCCCACATGAATCCCAGGGACCTGACTCTGGTCATCTGGGCCAGCTGCAAGTCCCTTATCTGCTAAGCCATCTCACTGGCCTCCAAATCCTTCTTCACCTGCCTTTCCTGTGTTTTCTTCTTCGTGTCACTTACCAGCTCTTGGGACTAAGTTTGGTGGCTCCTAATAACTAGCTTTTCAGTGCTACTAAAGTGGCTGTGTTAGAGGCGGGTGTTAAAACAGCAGCAGGAGCCATCCACTGCTCTCAGGGCGGACTCGTTCTTCCAGTGACTGACAGTGGGCAGCAGGAAGGGCTCGGGAGTGGAAGGTTAGCCAACGGGTAACTCTGTAATCAAAGTTAGACCCTGTTGACATCTGCCCACCTCATTCCACGACCAAACTTGCTAAACGGCATAGCTGCTGTAGAGTACACACTGCCAATGTGTTACAGGTCATAAACATCTGTCTCTGTTGCTCCACACCGCTGCCATGCTATCCAGGGCAGAGATGTTTTGAATCTCAGCAGCCCACAGTGTGGCATTCTGCCCTATTTATAATCCCTGGGGAAGACAACTCCTGAGCAGCTTCATAAGACATCTCCATCTAGGAAAAGACTGTGTCCTGCTTCCAAACACCCTTAGGGTGCTGTTCTCTTCCTCCTTCCTCCCGGAGGAGCCATAACCCTCAGGGTTTTTATGCTAGGTTTCCATGGGGATGACAATGATTTGTGCTACTTCCCATAACTGAGATTTAGCCTGCAAAGGGAAGTGTGTAGTTGTGCTGACCCTGGAGTCTAAGCTAGACCCAGAGACCCTGAAATGAACTCTGACATGTCTAGACTGGTGGAGCTGGTGGCCTTCTTGGCCTTCCCTTTTCTGGATCCTTCTGGAGTAAAAAGTAAATGCTGTATTTATTAGTTCTCCAGGATAGGTGGCTTTGTAGTTCGTAGGGTCTTAAGTTAGTTGAGAGTCCTGCTTGTGATGAATTTGTACTTTAGTAGGAGTGTCTTTTTTTTTTTTTTTAAATAATGAAACACTTCATAAATTTGTGTGTCATCCTTGCGCAGGGGCCATGCTCATCTTCTCTGTAGTGTTCCTTTTTTTTTTTTTTTTTTTCCTTCCAGTACCTGTGCTGCTGGAGTGAGCACAGTAGAAGTGCCTTTTTATGTGGAATATTTTTGCATGCTTCACAGTGAGGAAGCTTCCAGCAGTTTTCCCGATGTTTAAAGTTAGAAATTGGCAGCAGGACCAGTGGCGAGTTTCAGTGAGTAAAAGGACTTACTGCCCACCCCTTCCGTACCCAGGAGTCACTCCTAACCGACTCCTCCAAGGTGTGCCCACCATGGCATGATTGCTCCCATACATACAGTGTGTGCACACCCAAATAAGAAACAAATAAATGTAATTTTCAAAAATTTTTTAAAGAAATAGAACGCAGGCAGTCCCTGTCGCAGTTCAACCAATTCTTTGTGGTGTGTGGTGCCGACTCTTCTCCCCAGCTAGAGTCAAGCCGTGGGTCTCTTCCCCACATAACTGCAGTGCAAAGCGTCTAGATATGTTTGCGGGGGATCTTGAAGACCATGATGTCTCTACAGGTGCTCACCTTCTGGAATGGGAAAGGCATGTTCGCTCCAGCCACAGAATGTTTCTGAGGCACTCCTGGCACTTTACCCACCAGTGTGAGCTTTACGTCTGCAGGGATGCAATGGGAGAGCTCATCCTTTCCCTCATCTCTGGAGGAAGATCCTGCCTTCCTCAGCATCCCCTAATTCATCCTCCCTTCTTCCTTCTCCCTGTCCCCAACAAGAACAGGATTTGTCTCACTGAGTACCCCAGGTCAGTCTCTCATGATCCCCCTGCCTCCATCTCCCGAGTGCTAGCTAGGATTATAAATGTGATTGTTTATCTCCTTAAGACACCACTGTTTAGATCTAGGAAACATAAACAGTATTTTATATATTTTTAGCTGCTACATTATCTTGGAGCCCTCACCCACCCCACCCCCAAAAAAGAACCCCTACATAAACACCATGAGGTAGATTATTTTTCACATGGGAGAGTACAGAACTGGTCATTGTTTCTAGGAGAGCACGGGGGAGGGACGACACATGTAAGGGACCAAGCTTCTTGTTCTCTGGTATCTCATGTGATCAGAATTTTTATACTGTACCAGTTGTTACTTAAAAATATTACCTAGAGCCGGGCGGCGGTGACGCACGCCTTTGATCCCAGCACTCGGGAGGCAGAGCCAGGTGGAACTCTGTGAGTTCGAGGCCAGCCTGGTCTACAGAGTGAGACCCAGGATAGGCACCAAAACTACACAGAGAAAAACCCTGTCTTGAAATCAGGTAGGTAGGTAGGTAGGTAGGTAGATAGATAGATAGATAGATAGATAGAAAGAAAAGCTAGAAGGGCTAGCCCAGTGGTGGGGCCCTTGCCTCATATACACAAGGCTTTAGGATTTTACTTTTTGATAGGCGAAAGACTTTTTCTTATCGTGGCCTTAGAAATAAACTTGTTGCATGGGATTATGGCTTTCCTGCTGCACTCTGCCCTTTGGACAGAAAACTGAGCCCAACCCTGATCGAAAGATAACGGATGCTTTCTGGCTCTATGTGAAAGGTAATTCCGGAACACCTACACTGCGCCCAAAGCTGTGTGCCCATGCTGGATCAGAGATTATTTATTAACTGCTTCTCTGGGGGGACAGGAAGTAAGTGAATTAAAAAAAATAACAAAAAAAAAACCACCAAAAAAAAAAAAAATGGTGTTGATAGTTATGTTGAAGCCCACAGCCATAATCCAATTTGGGATTCCAGCGGGTGAGTCATTCGTGAACTTTGTTAATGGGGTTTTCAGGCTCAAAGCCTGGGCTCTGGCAGATCAAAGGCTTGCCCACCGACCCCAGGGTGCCACTAAAGAGATAAGTAATATTGAAAAGCGGGAAAGGGGGGTTTATGGCCACAGTGGGAAGAGGTCTAGCCCTCTGACTTGAGGGCTTAAATAGAAGGCAAACAGTATGCGTAACTAAGCAGTTCTGTCATGGTGTGACACCCCCTCCCCATCATCCAACATCACTACCTGGTTCCAGTGTACCCTGTTAAATAGTCATATGAAAAGTTGCCAGAACCGAGTGAAATCTCTTCCTGGGAGACAGTTTCCTCCTCTAGCTGGCACCAGGCTTCCTTCTTTTCCTTTCCTCAGTATGAGACTCCTGAGGAAATTTCAATATTTGGGACACAAGTCTCTTTAGAATATCTTGTCTGCCCACAAGAACGCAACCCGCAGAATCAACCAAGCAGGGCTCCTAGGGACTCACAGAGACTGAATCAACAATCAGGGAGCCTGCATGGGACTGAGGTAGGTCCTCTGCACCTATGATATGGTTTCTGGTTGTGATGCTTGGTGGTCTTGTGGGACTCCTAACAGTATGTGTGCGGGAGGTGGGAGTGGGGATAATCTCTGATCTTTACCTGCGCTTGGGACCCTTTTCCTCCTATTGGGTTGCCTCATCCAACCTTGATATGAGGGTTTGTGCCTAGTCTTATTGTAATTTGTTATGCCATGTTCAGTTGATATCCCTGGGATGCCTGCGAGCGCTCTCCCTCTCTCTCTCTCTCTCTCTCTCTCTCTCTCTCTCTCTCTCTCTCTC